>SZWC01010376.1:39978-58004 GCA_023375785.1 Penium margaritaceum | reverse complement strand
CCCCCCCCCCCGCGTCCCTCATACACCCAAATGCTTCAACATGGTTCGGAAGTGTGCCAGGAAAGGCATGCAAAACTGGGAGGGAGCCGTTCACTGCTCAGCCCTTCGGGATGTGATTGGATGAGATGCAATTGATCCTGTGCAGCACTTACTTTCTGTTACGTTCGCCTCATACTAGAGTTGTAAATCATCCACAACAAATTTTGACTACAATTTCTGCCGATGTAATTCTCGACATGCTTCGTCCAGGGCCCCTGACATTGTTTTGGTATTGGCTTTTGTGACCCGCAAGTTCATGTCCTGGGTCCATCCTAAGGCCTTTGGCAGCCAAAATCTAGAAGTTTGAAGAGTTTGAAGAGTTTGAAGAGAGAGCGAAGTCGCAGCTTGCTTCGTAGCCCGCACCTATTTTGGACTGCTCATAGAACGCGCACGTTGTTGTTAATGGGCACGAGACACGCAAGTGACCTCTTCACTCTGTTCACATCTCCCTAATGTTGCCACCTCTCCGGCATAACTGACTGCACTAGCACTCGTTCCGGCGGCAAGGGCAGTCGCACCCTTGCTTTTTGCAGCAGCATGTACTCACACACTGGCGTGGGTCTGCACCCACATTGGAACAACAGCAGCCAACTACCATGTGCATCCGCATGCATGCGCAGGATTTCGCTGCTGCTGTGCTCTCAGCTACAGCAACAACAGTAGGAGCAGCAGAAGAAGCGTGAGGGAATGTAGAAACTCCCTTTAGCGACATATTGTGAGAAAGTGTAGGTCACAAGGGACACAATGCAAAAGACGACGCTGAGAATGGTGGAGAGACGGCAAAGATCTGGTTGAAAGAATGAGAGTTAGTTAGAAAAATAAGCGAGAGAGGGGGATATCCCCTCCAGTCTCGGTACGACCAGAGTACATCCAAGCAGCGTACCATATGGTTGTTGGTTTTTCACACATCTCTCACTTGTACTCTGTTGTGTCCTCCCCGCTTGTGTACATTGGCATGCAGATGACTGACGGCGAGACACGACGCTGCTGGAGTGTCGTCTAGGGTCCAAGTTTCATGATTTTCGGGCACTGTTGGTACCGGGGATTAGCATAGACGCTGCCTGGGTTTAGGCAGCCATAACTCCTCACTGCCATTTTTCTAACCGATTCTGACCACACGACCGCGTTTGTAATGTAAGTGTTATGGTATGGTCCGGTTTTCAGGCAAAATGGACGACGCCTGGGTTTTGGGCTGTCGGCCGTCTGGCAGAGCTCACGGAGAAAACCCTGCCTGCCAGAAAATAGGTCTATTTTCTGATTGGCTTAGCAACTGAGTAACAAGCTCTACAGAGCTGGGGGAGGGCTAGAATTTGGAGGGGTCTCCCATTGTTGCTCATTCACAGTTCTTAATCAATCATTCCTAGTTTTCAATTGTTGTCTGGCGCTAACTCTGGTGCGCGCAGTTATGAGTAACAAACACCAGAGCTCTCAGACTTAGGCTCTAGTGCAGCAGACTAAGGGGGCGGCTTAAGCAACGAGCGTGGGTTTCCGCACGCTGCATCAACAATGTTGTTGCCCCAACCTGCTGATATAGGATATTTCTAGCGTGGTATCAGAGCTAGAGCGCAGCAGAAGCAGCACAACGCCGGCGAACAGGTCCAGTCAACGCCGCGGTCCCCAGAACGCGCCCGTGTAGGGGAAATGCTGCCAGATTTTTTCTGGCAGCGTTGACCCGCCGGGTGGTGCCGTCAAAACGCTCCCGACACGTGGGAAATGGTGCAAAAAGGTTTTCGGCAGCACTGACCCCACAACGCTAGTGTTGGTGGACACGCGGCCAACACACAGGACCAACGTTGGAGCGGCGTCGACGCACGTGGCGACGACACCAGGAAAGTGGCTATGCTGCTGCCAGCGCGTCAGCAGCAGCAACAGCACGCAGCAAGCACACGCAGCGAGCAGCTAGAGTAGCACCAGGAGCAAGCAACTACTACTAAAGCAAGCAACAACAGCAATAGCAGTAGTACGTGGCAGTAGCAGCGATTAGCAAGCAACGACTAGTGAGGAGCAACAGCAGCCGGCAGTAGTAGTAGCAGCGGGCAACGGCAGCAACCGGCAGCAACAGAAGCAGCGTGCAACAGCAATAGCAGTAGTACGTGGCAGTAGCAGCGATTAGCAAGCAACGACTAGTGAGGAGCAACAGCAGCCGGCAGTAGTAGTAGCAGCGGGCAACGGCAGCAACCGGCAGCAACAGAAGCAGCGTGCAACAGCAATAGTAGTTGGCAACAGCAGCAGCAGTAGCGAGCAGCAGCCAGTAGCAGCCAATAGCAGCAGCTATAGTAGCTGCTGGCAGTAGTAGTAGCAGCAGCTGCTCGTAGCTTGCTGCTTGCAACGAGTAGTGAGCAGCTAGCAGTGAGCTCGCTGCTCATAGCTTGTAGGGAACAGCGAGCTCGCTGCTCGCAGCGAGTAGCAAGGTACGAGCTCGTAGCTTGCAGCGAGCAGTGAGTAGGGATGAACGCAAAACAAACACACAAAAATTCCCGCAACCTCGCAGGTGGCCCTGCTGCAGTAGAAGCAACCACCACAGCCACTACAGTAGTTATAGTAACACCAGTAGCACGCAGCAACTTAGCAGTAGTAGTAGCATCAATTATAACAATAGTAGCAGCAGCAACAGCTGCTACAGCAACAACGGCACCAGTAGCAGCAATATTTGGTGAAGCACCAACAGCTGTAGCGACAATAGCAACAACATTAGTAACAGCAGCTCCATGGCTGACGCAGTAGCGGCTGCAGCAACAGCACGACAGCCGTTGTTGATGTCAGCCACACCCGGCTGACATCACTACTGCCATCAGCAACAACAAGAAAAAACTATAGCAGCAACCCTATAGATAACGCAGTAGCAGCTGCTGACGTCAGTCATCCTAGGCTGACGTCACTGTTGACATTAGTAGCACACACAAAAAAGGAAGGGAAAATTAAGGACACCATGGCAGAGAATGAAGAGGGGTCCTACTTTATTGGAGGACCCCCCCTTCCTGAAACAACTGCAACAATTGCAGTAATATCAGCAGCAGTAGCTGCAGCCGCTGCAACAGCAACAACAACAGTAGCAGCAGCAATAGCAGCCGCAACAGCAGTAGTAGTAGCAACAGCAACCGCGATAGCAATAGTAGTAGTTGCAACAGTAGCCTCTACAGTAGCAGCAACAACAGCCTCCATAGTAGCAACACAGGCAACAACAGCAGCAGCCGCGGCAGTAGCAATAGCAACAGCAGCAGCAGCCATAGCAACACCAACACCATGTAGGCTCTTTCGTCGGTCATGCTAGCTCAACAGATCCGCTCACCGATTTGTACCAGCAGCTCGAAACACTGACAGAACAGCTAGCAGCACTGTAGCTGCCGACACAGCTGTCGTAGCAGCAGCCGCAGTAGCAGCATCAACAGCATCAACACCCACCGCAACAGCCACAACCGTAGCACCAACGTCAGCAAGCACCAATTGTTCCACCTGGGTACGCGAGCCCTACGAGATCATATGCCATGCAGTACCTGGTGTAGCAACACACCCAACGCCAATAGCAGACGGTGACGTCAGTCCTAGGCCCCACTCTGGGTGTCGGCCGCAGGCCGAAGGACTTCGAAACCCCACCGCCGTCGCTTCAGGCTGGCAAGCAGTTCGGGAGTTGGGAGCTGAGCTTTCGGATCTGGACACAGGGTCAAGGCTTGTGGCCCTACTATGTCCTACCCAGGCCGACCAGGTATATGATGCCGGTCGTGCCGCGCATGCCCTCGTCCCTGTTGCCCCTCCAGCTGCACGTCTCGCCCTTGAGTCCTTCCTAAGCGACCTCACCACCGGCGCACTCCTTGACCCTGCAGCAGCGTGGCGCGTAATTACGTGCCCTCATCGTCTTTCCAGTGACGCCGAGACTAGCCACCTGATCCAGGAGTTCAACTCCCTCCGCATGGGCGAGACCGAGACGGTCACCTCCTATTCGCAGTGCACAGTGGACATCCTGTTCCGCCTCAGAGACGCTGCGCCACCCCCTCTCTCTGTGCTCCTAACCATCAAGTGTGGCGCCACCGACGTCTTCCTCCACTATTCCTAGGAGGTCCTCGCTACGATGGCTACCCAGGGTACCCTCATGCCCTAGGCATACTAGCTCTTCCTCCGTATCGAGGATGCTTGTCAGGAGTCAGATATCCATCGCATGGAGTCCCTCGTCTCTCCTGTCGTCGCCTTAGTGGTTGTTGCCGTCCTAGCAACAACAACTTCTTCCGGCACCTCCTCGTCCGGCAAGAAGAAGCGCAAGGGCAAGAAGGGCAAGGGTCCACAGCAGTAGTCTAGCAGATCCGGTGGCGGCAGCCTCGTCTGCCACAATTGTGGCCAGTTAGGACACGGGTGGAAAACACGTCCGCTCCCAACTGACGAGGCTTGCATCATCGCCACCATGCATCACCAGCGTGAGCATTGCCTTGCCACCACTGCCGTGACTGTCGTTTCTCTTGCTGCATCTGCGCCGCTCAGGACAACTCCACCGTAGTATCTTCTGCAGCCGTCTGCGCCCGCTCCTCCATCACCGGTGCCTTCCTCCTCCTTCCTAGACTCTGGTGCCAATACACCACAGTCGGTCTACTTCGTCGGACCCTCCACCCGTAAGCGTCAGTTGGAGCAGTTCATCACACACCAGCTCGGCCTTCCTCGCCCTCCTCCGCAGGGAAGTGCAAGTTACGTCATCGCTGGTTCCACTACCTACCATGCATGACAAAGTCTGTGCTGCGATCGTGCCCTGTACCTTCATCTACTCCATCCTCTACCATGCCCTTCTCACCTGCTCCTCTTCATGATGATGTCGCCTGGCTAGATGACTGGCAGTCCCGGTTCGCACCCCCGTCCACCGCATCCGCGTCGCTCGCCCACTGCCATGTGACTGTCAGCGACCTAGCAACACTGGTCCAGGATCTCTCAGAGACCTGGATCATCGACTTCGGGGCCACGCATCACATGACAGCCTTGCGCGAGGCCTTCAGTGTCATCGGTCTCGTCACCGATGTCTCCAGTGTTCGGACGGGTTCTGGTCAGGTTTTGCCCATTTGTGGTGTCGGCATTGTTCGTTTCCGTGGTCCTACTTGTGATGTCTTCGTGACTGATGTCCTCTTTGTCCCTGGCCTTGAGCTCAGCCTCTTGTCTGTCACCGCCCTTGATCGCATGAGCATGGAAGTTCAGCACTCGCGTGGTGTTGGCAATGTGTCGTTGCGTCCGTCACGTCATGTCGTTTTGCATGCCACCGCCCGTGGCAACTTGTGGCACATACCGCGCCTGTCTGCTTCTACCTCTGTCCCTTCCTCATCGGCGGACACTGGCCACGTATTTGTTTCTAGCACACTCTCTCCGTAGCACATATGTCACCTGCATCGCCGCCTCTGTCACGTCCACTCTGCCGCTGTTAACAACATGCTTCACACGCAGCCAGCCACGGGCCTTGATCCAGTCTCCTTTCCTCTGCCGTGTCCCACTGAGTGTATTGATTGCGCTAAGGAGAAGATGTACCGTTCCACCTATCCCCTGTCTCCCTCTCTTGCAACCGCCCCACTTGACTTGGTTTACTCTGATGTCATGGGTCCCCTCCCGACAAAGTCAGTTGGAGAGCATGTTCGTTATGTTCTAACACTTACGAACGACTACTCTCGCCATCGCTGGGTCTTTTGCCTTCAGCAGAAGAGCAACGTCGCTCCCACCATTTGAGACTGGCTTGTCCGTGTTGACTGCGGGTGTGGTCGTCCTCCACTCCTCCGCCACTTCTGTTTTCATCACGAGGGTGAGTTTCTAGGAGAGACCACACTCTTCCTCGCCTCACGTGGCGTCCATCATGAGATGTCGACGCCTTACACGCCAGCCCAGAATGACGTCTCTGAGCGGTGGAACCACACCATGGCCGAAGTCGTATGCACCATGCGGGTCGAGTCCGGTCTCTTTGACAGCTTCTACTTCGAGGCCATGACCTATATGACGTGGGTCTAGAACCGGATTCCCCACGGACCCATTTCCCGTCAGTCCACACCATACCATCACAAGTGTGGAGATCGAGCCGACCTCCGTCCGGCCCACGTTTGGAGTTGCGTAGCCATCGTGTGGTTGCCTGTCCCACACCATGGTGGCAAGCTCGAGCCTCGCGGCTGTCCCTACACCTTCCTTGGCGTCTCGCTTCAGTCAAAGGTAAGGCGTTTCTGGGATCCCACACGACAATGCATTGTCGAGTCCCGGGGACGCCCTCTTCCTTGAGGACCTGTTTTCCCACGACCTCATTTGCTTCAACGCATTGGTGTTCCTCCCGTTGTGTGGGGGAGTGGTGGGTCCGTCCTCCATCCAGCCACGTCCAGGCGTCCCATAGTCTACGCCTGCGGGTCCTTCTATGCCAGCTACCTCGTCCATGTCCGCCAGTCCCTCCAGACCGGCTGCCCCGTCCGTGCCCGCTAGCCCCTTAGGGTCGGCTGCCCCGTCCGTGTCCGCCAGCCCCTCCGGACCGGCTGCCCCATCCGTGCCCGCTAGCCCCTTAGGACCGGCTGCCCCTTAGGACCGGCTGCCCCATCCGTGTCCGCTAGCCCCTCAGGACCAGCTGCCCCGTCCGCGTCGGTGCGCTACACACGTGGTCCGGACGGGAGCCTTCGACCCAGGCCGACAGTGAGCACTCGGGGTGCCTCCTCATGCCCTCTCGTGCCACAACCCCCTGTCATCCCACAAGGCTCCTTGCCTCCTGTCAGACCCACTTCCAGAGTCGTGAATGGATACCCCGACACCAAGGCACTTGGCTTGGCAACACTGTCATTCATCACTGACCTACATCCAGGGTCAGCATTGGACTATGCCTTGCTCCATCAGGAGCACCGGTATGCCGTTGCGGCCACGCTCACGCGTATGCCACCGGGGGTGTGGGATATGCACGCCCTTACTGTCCGTCCCACGGAGCGACTAGAGGATCCAGCCACCCTACGTGAGGCTCGAGAGTCTCCCGAGGCTGCTCACTGGGAGGCTACATGCAACGACGTGCTTGCTGCCATTCGGCAACATCAATTCTATGAGCTCATCGACCTCCCCCGGGGCCGTAAGGCCATTGGCACCAAGTGGGTTCTCCAGCGAAAGTGGAAGCCAGATGGATCCCTGGACAAGTACAAGGCCCGTCTTGTAGCCAAGGGGTTTGCTCAGGTCCCTGGGATCGACTATGACCAGATATTTGCCCCTGTCGGTCGGTTCCCCACTAGCCGAGNGGAGGGGCTAGTAGACGTGACCACGTATCTACGCATCATTGGGTCACTGATGTTCCTGACGACGACGACGACACGTCCAGACATTACATTCACCGTCAACCTCCTGGCACAATTCTCTCAGGAGCCGCGTCACCTCCACTTCGAGGCCACAATCCGAGTACTGTGCTATGTCGTCTCAACCCCACGGTCAGGCCTCATGTTCCGTCGACAGCCGTCTGTTGTGGCGACGGGATACACCGACAGTGATTGGACCGACGGTTCGGACCGTTAGAGTCATATTGGCTGGATCTTTCTTGTTGGCGGAAGGGCTGTATCCTGGCGTAGCGACAAGTAAGGTTACATTACGCGTAGCACTGCTGAGGCTGAGTATGTGGCCCCTGGTTCTGGCCCTTGTGAGAGTGTGTGGCTGTGTCGCTTGTTGTCCGATTACGTCAGTCAGTCCCATCCATCATGCTACACAGTGACANCCCGTCTTGTAGCCAAGGGGTTTGCTCAGGTCCCTGGGATCGACTATGACCAGATATTTGCCCCTGTCGGTCGGTTCCCCACTAGCCGAGCGTTATTCAGCCTGGTTGTCCAGCATGGGTAGGAACTGCATCAGATGGATGCGTGCAATGCCTTTCTCCATGGTTCACTAGAGGACGAGGAGTTCTACATGGTGCAGCCTCCAGGCTTCGACGATAGCTCTCGCAAGGTCTGGAAGCTACAGAAGGCCCTCTATGGCCTGAAGCAGTCACCGCGTAGCTAGAACCAAGAGATTAGTCGTATGCTTCTTAGTGGCGGCCTCCTTTGTAGCTCTGCCGACCCTGCGATGTTCATCTGTCCGCGAGGTCAAACCCTTGTCGTTGTCTTGGTCTATGTCGACGACCAGCTCATTGCATCGCCGGATGCAGCTGCCATCTAGCGGGTCAAGGACCTTCTGCATGCTGGCTACCACATGAAGGACCNCCCTTGTGAGAGTGTGTGGCTGTGTCGCTTGTTGTCCGATTACGTCAGTCAGTCCCATCCATCATGCTACACAGTGACAATGAAACTGCCAGGGCCATTGCTGACAATGACAACATGCATCACACTTCCACAAAGCACATCAATGTCGAGTATTACTATGTGCGTTCGTTGTTGCATGACAACAGTATGAGCATTGCGTGGTTTGAGATAGTACGAAAGTTGGCTGACTTTTTTACCAAGGTACTGAAGCTTGAATCATTCAAGAAGGCTGTGAGTGCGGTTGTTGTACGTCCGTGAGGTTCTCTCTCTCTCCCCGTCCGCTTGGTCTCTATGCTCTCTGCCCGTGTATGTGCATTGCGCCTGTGAGTCATGGGGTAGTGTTGGTTCTTCACACATCTCTCACTTGTACTCTGTTGTGTCCCGGCATGTATGCATCGACATGCAGATGAATAATGGCAAGACGCGACGTTGCTTGAGTGTCGTCTCATGGAGCCCATGCACGCTGAGGCCTACACACAGTTTGTTGTAACCTCCTCCCTCCAACGTGCTCAGCTCCATCGGCAGACCTCCTCGGAAGTCATTCCGCTGGCAGTCACCGTTGCTTCATATGCTGTCTGCACGCATCCAGCACTGTATCTGACTGCATTGTTGCGTTTGCAGTGCCATAGTATGTCTAGGGTCCAAGTTTCATGATTTTCGGGCATTGTTGGTACCCGGGATTAGCATAGATGCTGCTTGGGTTTAGGCAGCCATAATTCATCACTGCTCTTTTTCTAGCTGATTCTGACCACACGAATGCATTCACAGCGTGTGTATTATGGTATGGTCTAGATTTTAGGCAAAACGGATGACGCCTGGAATTTGGGCTATCGGCCGTCTGGCAGGGCTCACCGAGAAAACCCTGCCTGCCAGAAAATAGGTATATTTTTTATTGGCTTAGAAACTGAGGAACAAACTCCACAGAGTTGGAGGGGAGCTACAATTTGGAGGGGTCTCCCATTATTGCTAATTCTCAGATCTTAGTCAGTCGTTTCTAGTTTTCAGCTGTTGTCTGGCGCTAATTCTGGCATGTGCAGTTTTGAGTAACAAACACCAGAGCTCTCAGACTTAGGTTCTGGTGCAGTAGACTGAAGGGGCAGCTTAAGCAACGAGCGTGGATTCCCGCACGCTACATCAACAAGGCTACTGCCCTAACCTACTGCTTTAGGAGATACCTTGCGTGGTATCAGAGCCAGAGCGTAGAAGAAGCAGTAGAACACCAACGAACAAGTCCAGTCAAAGCCGGCGGACTCCAGAACGCGCCCGTGCAGGGAAAATGCTGCCAGATTGTTTCCGGCAGTGTCGACCCACCGGGTGGCATCGTCAAAGCGCTCCCGACGTGGGGGAAATGATGCCGGAATGTTTTTGGCAGCACTGACCCCATGACGGTGGTAGCGTTAGTGGACGCACGGCCGACACGTAGGACCAACACTGGAGAGGCATCGATGCACGTGATGACGACACCAAGAAAGTGACTGTGCGGCTACTAGTGCGGCAGCAGCAGCAATAGCACGCAACAAGTACATGTAGCAAGCAGCTAATAGGAGCACCAACAGCAAGCAGCTGCTACTGTAGCAAGTAGCAGTAGCAACAGCATGCGGCAGCAATAGCGAGCAGCAAGTAGGGAGTAGCGAGCAACGGCAGCAGCCGACAGCAGTAGCAGCAGGGGGCAGCGGCAACAGCCGGCAGCAGCAGCAACAGCGTGTAGTAGCAAAAGCCGGCAATAGCAGCAGCAGTAGCGAGCAACAGCTAGTAGCGGCCACCACCAGTAGGTGCAACAGCTGCCGGCAATTGTAGCAACAGCAACAGAAGCTGCTTGTAGCTCGCTGCTTGTAGCGAGGAGTGAGTATCGAGTAGTGAGCAGCAAGCTCGCTACTCGCAGCGAGCTCGCTGCTCGCAGCGAGCTGCAAGCTCACAACGAGCTGCAAGCTTGTAGAGAGCAGCGGGTAGTGAGCAAGGACAAACAAACAAAAAAAACACAAAAAAATCTCGCAATCTCGCAGGTGGCTCTGCTATAGCAGCAGCAACTTCCACAGCTGCTGCAACAGCTACAACGGTTGTGATGGTTGAGGGTACGTTGTTATGAGTGCATCTGCGGGTCATGAGGGAGTGTTGTCATGTCCGTCTTGGTGACCTCTGGNGTAGCGAGCAACGGCAGCAGCCGACAGCAGTAGCAGCAGGGGGCAGCGGCAACAGCCGGCAGCAGCAGCAACAGCGTGTAGTAGCAAAAGCCGGCAATAGCAGCAGCAGTAGCGAGCAACAGCTAGTAGCGGCCACCACCAGTAGGTGCAACAGCTGCCGGCAATTGTAGCAACAGCAACAGAAGCTGCTTGTAGCTCGCTGCTTGTAGCGAGGAGTGAGTATCGAGCAGTGAGCAGCAAGCTCGCTACTCGCAGCGAGCTCGCTGCTCGCAGCGAGCTGCAAGCTCACAACGAGCTGCAAGCTTGTAGCGAGCAGCGGGTAGTGAGCAAGGACAAACAAACAAAAAAAACACAAAAAAATCTCGCAATCTCGCAGGTGGCTCTGCTATAGCAGCAACAACTTCCACAGCTGCTGCAACAGCTACAACGGTTGTGATGGTTGAGGGTACGTTGTTATGAGTGCATCTGCGGGTCATGAGGGAGTGTTGTCATGTCCGTCTTGGTGACCTCTGGACTTGATGCCACTCACATGCAGGCAGACTACAGTGGTCCACCACTATGTTGATAATCTCAGCTTCATCTTGTACATTCCAATGTGCCCAGAGCAATTTTCTCAGTGGCTAGATCACGATGGTCATTTGCTTGGCAACATCAAATCTGCTCTTTGTCACTTTAGGTCTGCAGACAGTGTAAATCTGCTTCCGCTGCTTCTTTCCGTTTGTCATTCGGCCAACCGAGCGAGCCGTACTTTTGCCGGGTTCTGTCTAGTTGCTGTTTGGGAGCTGGTACCTATTTTCTTGTACTTTCCCATAGACCATATGTTCCGCAGCTTGGTCGTACGCTGGCCGTACCGAGAGTGGAGGGAATAACCCCCTCTGTCGCTCATTGTCTTAACTAACTCTCGTTCTTTCAACCAGATCATTGCTGTCTCTCCACCATTATCAGTGTTTTCTATTGCATTGTGTCCCTTATGACCTACACTTCACATAGTACATTACTACAGGGAGTTTCTACATTCCTTGGAATGTAGAAACTTAGCCACCCCATGTACCCCTCGGCGCCATATACTTGAGGGATATATGGGGCATATTGTTCAGAGGTAGGGACGGATGAGGCTTATTGTACTGGGGTAGGGGCGGATGAGGTTCATCATTCTGGCGCAGGGGTGGATGAGGCTTGTCATTCCGACACAGGGGCGGATGGGGCTTATCGTTTTGACGGAGGGGTGGATGGGGCTTATTGTTTCGACAGAGGGGTATACGAGGGTCAAGGGTGACAAAAAAGGGGAGAATCGGCATTTTCACCGTAGGATAATGCTAGGAATTTTCTGGTTGGCTGATTTTCTGAGTAACAAGCATCATAGAGCTGAGGTGAGGCTAGAATTGGGAGGGGTCTCAGTTGGTTGCTCATTCCTTTATTCCTAATCAGTCACTACTTCCTTCCAGGTGTTTTTTTGGTGCAAATTCTGGCACGCGCACTTTTGAGTAACAAACCAGAGCTCTCAGACTTAGACTTTAGTGTAGCACACTAAGGGGGCATAATAAGCAATGAGCGTGGATTACCGTGCCTAGCAATCCTCTCCATCATCAATAGACTCATTTCCCATCTCTCTAACATATTCAAGGAGGTCAAAGCCTCTGAGCTTGAGCACCTCACCGTAGAGCCACTCCCTACTGACGTCCCTCCGGGCATTGGTGCCCTCTGGGAGTTCACTCTGTGGTGTCTCGCCGACTGGTAGAGTGCCTTGTAGAACAAGCACATTCACTACTAGAACAAGCACCGTCACCACAACTACCACTACACTCCCATCTTTGACCACTTCCTCCTCCTCCTCCTCCTCTGCCTCCTCTGCCTCCTCATCCTCCACACCTACTTCCTTCTTTGTGACTCAAGGCTCTAGCCTAGGTCGGAGGAAAGCAAAATATGGCTCTTCTGGTGGGGGTTTGAGTGGTCAACATGGTGGCGTGGATAGGGGAGGGAATCAAACAGCTCATCATCTTCATCTTTGCCCTCTAGCACAATTTCATGCTGGAATTTTGGTACTAATGGACATTCTGCCCCTAAGTGCCTTGCACCCCCTGATGATGCTCGCCTAGCATCTGCGATGCGAGACCACTGGACACGCTCTTCTGGTGGTGGTGGTAGTGCATCTCGTACCTCTACCTCGACTGCATATTCCAGTTGCATTCCATCCACCCCTACTGATTTTGCTGCCTACAGTACCACCGCAGAGCCTCTCCTGCTGCCCTACCCCTGGGGATGGCCTCCAGCATTTTGAGGATCTTCCTTCTATGGTCCTCCCTCTGGTCCCTACTCTCTACCGGGATGGTTCTTCTTGGACTACCTTGCCAGACACCCTTCGTCTGAGGCTGTCATTGCCCTGACCCTCCGGAGCACTTCAAATCTTGTTCTGCCATTGTTACTATCAGTTGTGTTCCCTCCTATGTTCGCTTATTAGGTGGCTTCTGGATCCTTGACTTCTGGGCCAACCATCACATGACATTGTCTCGTTCCTCATTTTTCTTCTTCGGTCTCATCGGCACTATTCGTTTTGTCCATACTGGCTCCAACCATTTGTTTTAACCATAACTCGGAGCCAGTATGGACAAAACAAATAGTGCCAATGAGACCGAAGGAGAAAATTGAGGAACGAGACAATGTCATGTGATGGTTGGCCCCGAAGTCAAGGATCCAGAAGCCACCTAATAAGCGAACATAGGAGGGAACACAACTGACAGTAACAATGGTAGAACATGATGGAAAGTGCTGACTCCGGGCAAGTTATGGTTAATCACCTCAAATTCACGCACTTGTCAATCAATGTATCAAAAAGTGTATTCCTACATGCAACCATTTTTCACAAAACATCCACATGAATGCATGTCAGAAATTCCCAGATGTTCATTCCTTGTGTAGAAGGAAAACTATAATGGGCTTTATGTGATGTTTAGTAGTTTCTGTGAACCATCCATGTTCACTAGTTTGTTCACTTCCCAATACACTTTCTGATACACTATTTCATGGGTGAGATAATTGGTCATATACATTGGCTCAGGCCAACTTCTTCTATTCCAGTGTGTCGGTGTTTTTCAGCTTGTTGGACCTAGGGGGAATTGTTTCTGTCTGATGCTCTGAAAGTGCCCATCCTTGAGCTGAGTCTGCTCTTTCTGGCGACTCTCCATAACCATGGCATGGAATTTTCCCCTAGTAATGACATTGCACATGTGTTGCATCGTACCATTGGCCACGTCCTGCTCTACGGCACCCGTTTTGACCTCATGTTCCATACCCCTTTCTTCCCAACTATCCCTATCACAACTGTACTTGGCTATGTTTTTTGCTCCCTTTTCCCAACCCAAAAGCAGCTCTTACACCGCCACCTCCACCAGATTCACACTCCATAATTGGCAGTGTGCTCCGCCACCTGCCCGTCCATGGTCACAATGCTTCTACTTTTCCTACTCTGTGTGCAGCTGATTGTCTTGACTTTGCTCGTGACAAAATGCTTCGATCTCCTTTTTCCACCTCTCACACTCGTGCTAGCTGTTACCTTCATCTCTTGAATGCTGACGTCATGGATCTCCTTGCTCATGTCACCTTGGAGGGTGCTGGTTGGTACGTCCTTTGTCTCACTGACAACGTTTCTCAAATGCGATGGGTATTTTCCCTATAGCAAGAAATTGAATTATGCTCCACTCTCAAGTCCTGGCTTTCTCGGGCTGAGCTCGTCTGTGGTCGCCACCTTTGTGCGATTCGTTGTGACTATGGAGGTAGGTTCATGGAATCCACTACTTACTTTTTATCATCTCGTGATATGTGTATGGAGCCCTTGGCTCCCTATACACCTCAATAGAATGACATTCCAGAGTGCTAGAACCACACCCTTGCTGACTGTGTCCGCACGCTTTTCACTGCTTTGGAACTGCCCCCCCCCCCCCCCTCTTCTCCTTCAATGCCATCTCTTACATGACATGGGTCTGGAACCGTGTTCCTCACGGTCCTCTCTCTCATCACTTCACTCCATTTGAGTGTTAGTTTGGCCGCCAAGTTGATTTGCATTTTGCTCATGTCTAGTGATGGGTCATTGCTGTCTAGCTGTCGGATGACCTTTGTGACAGCAAGCTTAGTCCGCATGCTTGTCTCTGTGCTTTCATTGGTGTCTCTGCCTTGTCCAACATTTAAGGGCATCTTACTGGTGCCATGTCATAAAGTCACGTGAAAACCTCTTCTTTGAGGACGTCTTTTCTCATGAATTTTCTCAAGTCACTCTGGCCTCCTCTCTTTCCTCGAGGTAGAGTTAATCAAAGAACTTTCATGTACTAGGCAAAGTGTGTATGATGTTGTCAGGTGCACATGAAACTTCCATACAAGATACCCTTGGTCTGAGTGATGTGCTTAAGGTTGGTTGGTGGTTAATCTCTGGAGGAGGGAGGAGGGGAAGTGTATGTGGAGAGCGTAAGAGGAGGTTTATGGCTATGGATGTGGACTGTGTGTATTAATGTGTATTTTTGTATGTTGGTATGAGTGATGTGCTTGAGGTTGGTTGGTAGTTAGTCTCTGGGGGGGTGGAAAGTGTATGTGGGGAGTTCAAGTGGAGGTGTACGACTATGTATGTGGGCTGTTTGAACTAATGTGTACTTCTATATGTTGGTGTACATGATGTGCTTGAGGTTGGTTAGTGGTTAGTCTTTGGGAGGGGGAGGGTGGAAAGTGTATGTGGGAAGTGCAAGTGGAGGTGTACGGTTACTCATATAAACTGTGTGTACATATATATACATTGGTATGTTGTTGTGAGTGATGTTCTCGAGGTCGGTTGGCAGTTTATCTCTGGGGCGGGAGGGGCGGGGGAGGGTGGAAAGTGTATGTTGGAAGTGTAAGTGGAGGTGTACGGTTACTCATATAAACTGTGTGTACATATATATACATTGGTATGTTGTTGTGAGGGATGTTCTCGAGGTCGGTTGGCAGTTTATCTCTAGGGCGGGAGGGGCGGGGGAGGGTGGAAAGTGTATGTGGGAAGTGTAAGTGGAGGTGTACGGTTACTCATATAAACTGTGTGTACATATATATACATTGGTATGTTGTTGTGAGTGATGTTCTCGAGGTCGGTTGGCAGTTTATCTCTGGGGCGGGAGGGGCGGGGGAGGGTGGAAAGTGTATGTTGGAAGTGTAAGTGGAGTTGTACTGCTATGTGTCTGGACTATGTGTACTTATGTGTACTTTTATAAGTTGGTGTGAGTGATGTTCGTGAGATTGGTTGATGGTTAATCTCTGGGAGAGGAGGGCGAAGGGTGGAAAGTGTATGTGGGGAGTGTAAGTGGAGTTGTACTGCTATGTGTATGGAATGTGCATGCTAATGTACACTTTTGTATGTTGGTGTGAGTGATGTGTTTGAGGTTGGTTGGTGGATTGATTAAAAAAACAATGTGTACGATATCTGTGAAAGGCTCAAGGTAGATAAGAGTGGGAGGATGTGAATTGATAGTGCATGTGGGTAGTGAACATGGAGGTGAATACAAGAGAAGTATTGTGTGATTGAGGATGATAACTAGTACAAAAAAATGGCAAAAAGATCATTCCTACCATGAAATCTTTGAAAATTCCTTTGACATTTTTAGAATCAGCACAAAAACATTTTTTACGCTTACCGTACCGTCGGGCATATTCATTCAAAATAGTTTTCTGGTTCGTCCACGTGTGCCTAAAACAATTACCATAGTTTAGGAGAATTCCTCTCTCAATTGTGCCATTCCATGTTAGTTTTCGTCTAAGAATGCTTACAATAGAATTACACTTTCATCCAGGTTTTCACCAATAGTCAATCTTCAGCAGGTCTATGTGAGTCAATGTCACATTGAGAAAAAAACAAAAGCGGCTAAAATTATGGTAAATGTCCAAACAGCAATCACAATGACCGATATAAGCAACAACAGGAGAGATCTCGTCCTCAGGCTCAGGCTCAACTTAACTGGAGAACAAGGTGTTGTCCTCCGCGACTGCCTCTTTGGCGGCAGCTTCGTGGAAGGCAACATCCAGACAGCACCCAAAGTCGCAGGCCATCCATGCATGCTTAACGAGGTCGGTGTTGCACCGCAATCTACACCAAGATGACAAGACCCACGAAAATACTATGTTTGGCATGTTGTGATTCGGAAGTCCGCGTTATCGAGATGACAGCACGCTGTCACGCTGAATGGCCACCTCCTTGGAGCCGGTAGGAACGTAGGTGCGGTTACCTGCACATTGAGAAAGTGGATGTTTAGCGGTAGTTTGGACATGCGGACAGAAAAGAAGGCAAATGCAAAAAGACATTGACTTACCCATGGGTACAAGAGTACCCACGGGAATGCCTGCGTGGTACCCATCGGCCATGAAACCGGGATCCACCTTGTTCATCTCCGTGAGCCTTGCAATGCGCTTGTGCATGGCGAGCATGAGATCTTCCAAATGGGATGGAAGCAGTTGCGTGCCCGTAGTCCCGCATCGGTAGGACCACTTCATGTGGGTGTAGATGAAATCACGAGTTTACTAACGAGAGAAGGCCATAGCGCCTCTGTTGGATGGAAGCTCCTTGGGGTAGTGCCTTTTGTGAGGGCATGTAGGACAATGCGAAGATTGGAGGAGTTTATGATTGTGCATGTATCCCGCATTGGGGACACAGTGGAGATACTAATGTCCGCAAAGCCCGAATGGTGGTCAAGGAAGCCCGGACGTCCCATGTGTCCATGGCGCCGTTGGTCCTTGAACCTTGGTCTCTTTGAGGTATGGTTAACCGAGGCCATTTCATACACTGGTTTATTAGTGTGTTCCTTGAGTGTGCGCTTTCCAAAGTGATTACTTTTCACCCATCCCTTCACTCCTTCCATGGTGTGTGGGAGGAGTGCAGTTTGTCCTACATTACTAAGCAATTTCCTTCTTAGGAATGACCCCCGTGCGTGAGGCTAGTGTATGTGGCAATTGCGCCAAGTCACGATACAAAACAACACCAGGAACGCACTGAGTGTGTCAATTTGTCTCATGTGTTCTACCACGCCTGCAGTTTGTCTTATGTGGCCTGAAAATCTTCTTCTTATGAAGGGTCTCAGTGCGTGGGGCTAGTGTATGTGGCGAGTGCGATCCGTCACCACATAAAAGTACACCAAGAACGCACTCAGTGCGTTAATTTGTCTCATATGTCCTATCATACCTTGATTTTTGTCCCATGTGGATAAATAAATTCTACTGGCTACTGTCTTACATTTTCCTATTTCTAAAAAGAAATGTGGGTGAAAGTTTATCTTCATGATTCTTGAAACATTACGTCCATTGTTCAATTCTCATAGCCACTTTGTGTGTGTTTTGAATACATACATGTTCCTTAAGTAACATTTAACCTCAGAGTTCTTAACCTTAAATTGTTTCACCTTTTCTTACGGGTTTTACAGCTTCCTACAATTGTATCTATGGTATGAATCTAGAAATTTCCATATCGTCTTTCCGTATTATTGGTGTGTTCTTTGTCCTCTTGGCGTTACGAATTCGATTTCGAGATCCCGCTATCTGGTTCGTCCACAGAAGATTACAACACCGTTGGGATTGACGGTCGTCTATACGACGGCGACCGGTTGCTTTGAGTGTTCGAAGCAGATATTATCCTGCTCCGAGGCATCTC
>SZWC01010376.1:0-31675 GCA_023375785.1 Penium margaritaceum | reverse complement strand
CCCCCCCCCCCTACTCCATTTTTGGACCTCTCTGCTATCCGCGATTGGATGTAAGCGATACTTCCTAAATATAACACTCAGATTGTCATTTTTTTTTACGTCTAAAGGCCGTCCGATAAACTCATCGTGAGTGATGGAACAGCATTGCGCGACTTATGAGCTAAGAATATATTGGATGTCAAGTCAAAATCGTATAAATCGCAGTTGACGGTCAGCGCCTATCAATGAATGAGCTTAAATTATATGATTTCTATTGAGCTTGCATTTATTGGCGATCGTCGATCCCGATTCATCGATGATTCATGGATGTGCATTGACCTGTTCACTTGTGTAAACTATCTGGTAACTCGGGTGGTATTTTTTGTGCAGTCCCACGTTCACTTGCCACATACACAGGTCACCTTGAGGGGGATGACATGTTGAACCCAAAACCAGATCCCCCTTGTCCCACCTCTCCCAGCCCCCCCACCACCAGTCAAGTGCATAGCGGGGATCCATACGGAAGTGTATAGATCTCGCACTTATTGTCCGCAGACGAGTACAGAAATGCAAATGAGACATTCCGAGGAACATTCTTTTGCCGGAATGAACTGGTTTACATCTACGGCATCTAACCGCACAATGGTTCTACACCTCCTAATAAACTTCTCACGTACTCCTTGTGGGATCGCACGGGGAGAGGGGGGGAGAGCAGCGGGGTGGAGGAGGCAAATATGTGTTTCGGATGAACTGAAAGTACCAACCACTACCGCGAAGACATCGCCTCGTCTTCTGGCTCTAATATCTTCAACATAAACCATCTAGGAACCAATATGTCTTCCAACAGCTAGATGTAGGACTCCTTATGGCTTCTGGCAGTTGTTAACTTCCTCGATATTTTAACTCTAATGGGAAACGGTAAAATAAAAAAATACACATAATAAAAAATCATCCAGAAAATTATTCAAAAAACCCTTGTAAGTTGTGTTTCTAAAAAGTACTTGCTTTTGGTATGCATCTTAAGTAGAAGTTAAGAAAAATTTCCATCAAATTTAAGGATCCTCAAGTTGCGTTAAAAAAAGCCGTTGGCTTGCCTGACGTGTTTGACCCTTAATACCATGGAACGTGTCCTCCATGTGCAAGAATGAAGGTGGTGTTAAATGTTTAATGATAGTAAAATAGATCAATGGTGAAGGTGGGGGTGGGAAAATGAAGTGTAAGCATCTTTCTTCAAGGGTAAGCTGGCTGGTTCTTTGGCGTTTGAGCAAAAATGCATAAAGATGTCGTACTCATGAATTTTTGTTTGTAGTGGAAAAACATAAAACAGTCTGCATGAAAGTTATGGAAAACCTTGTCCTAAGAGCTGGGTTCATAGCACCAGAGCATTCTATAGTTGTATGCACCACTGCTTTTGTCACATAGAAGAGTGCTCAAATTAGCATGTTGTTGTACACTCCACGTGTCTTTCACATGGAATTTCCCCCTTTTTGCACTATTTAACTGATAAAAATGATTCCTTTCATTCTTGGAGAGACTGCTTGACATTATTTTTTGATTAATTGCCAGTGAATTTGTTCAAGGCTTGGGATTCCTAACACAAGAATCCATTCCCTACAAGAGAAATTCCTCAAGAAAAGGAGTGGTATGGCCATGTACTAGTGGAATTAAGGTCACCAGCTGCTCCCTACACCCTTGCCTTGGACAAGGTACCAAACTAACAACCATCACTCCCCTTCTTCTTTAATAAGAAACCAAATACTATCACATAACATGCCTCATTGTTGTTTTTAGATCGAAGATGACGCGACCCCATCCGCGTGAACAGACAGATGACCAGTCGACTCGAAACTTTAGACTGTCAAGATTGCGTAGAGAGATNCGTACTCATGAATTTTTGTTTGTAGTGGAAAAACATAAAACAGTCTGCATGAAAGTTATGGAAAACCTTGTCCTAAGAGCTGGGTTCATAGCACCAGAGCATTCTATAGTTGTATGCACCACTGCTTTTGTCACATAGAAGAGTGCTCAAATTAGCATGTTGTTGTACACTCCACGTGTCTTTCACATGGAATTTCCCCCTTTTTGCACTATTTAACTGACAAAAATGATTCCTTTCATTCTTGGAGAGACTTCTTGACATTATTTTTTGATTAATTGCCAGTGAATTTGTTCAAGGCTTGGGCTTCCTAACACAAGAATCCATTCCCTACAAGAGAAATTCCTCAAGAAAAGGAGTGGTATGGCCATGTACTAGTGGAATTAAGGTCACCAGCTGCTCCCTACACCCTTGCCTTGGACAAGGAACCAAACTAACAACCATCACTCCCCTTCTTCTTTAATAAGAAACCAACTACTATCACATAACATGCCTCATTGTTGTTTTTAGATCGAAGATGACGCGACCCCATCCGCGTGAACAGACAGATGACCAGTCGACTCGAAANCAGTGAATTTGTTCAAGGCTTGGGATTCCTAACACAAGAATCCATTCCCTACAAGAGAAATTCCTCAAGAAAAGGAGTGGTATGGCCATGTACTAGTGGAATTAAGGTCACCAGCTGCTCCCTACACCCTTGCCTTGGACAAGGTACCAAACTAACAACCATCACTCCCCTTCTTCTTTAATAAGAAACCAAATACTATCACATAACATGCCTCATTGTTGTTTTTAGATCGAAGATGACGCGACCCCATCCGCGTGAACAGACAGATGACCAGTCGACTCGAAACTTTAGACTGTCAAGATTGCGTAGAGAGATTAGGTTAATTGAATCAAATTATTCAAGGCTCTGGTGCATCAGGGATCATGATCTACAACTTTAGGCATTGGTCAATAAGGGACATACGGTTGATCACAGATTGTCCGAAGTTTCTGGCCATAGGCATGACTTCTGTTGGGCCTAGGATGAGACATGAAATCATTGAATACTCAGAAATTTCTAGAAGAAGGGGCTTTGGAAATGGGATCAGCTGAAAATATATATATCCAAGCTTCTCTTATTATAGTGGATTGACGGAATTCTTGGCCGACTAGGCCAAAACCACGATGTTTGAGGGTCTCCGGCCCTAAAGTCATCCGGTCCAACCGTCCTTAGGCCAGGAGTCCCCGCTCGAGCCACGTTGTGCCGGCCATGCGCTACACTGCCCCCTCCCCCCCACTAGGAGTTAGCCGCTCTCAGCATCCGCAAGTCGGATTCAAACCCCGACGCTCTGATACTAATGTAGCGGACTTAACAGAATCCTTGGCCAACTTGGCCGAAACTGTGATGCTTGAGGGTCTCCGACCCTCAAGCCATCTCTTTCAACCGACCACAGGCCAGGGACCCCTGCTCGAGCCATGTGGTGCCGGCCATGTGCTACACATATATTAGTAGTGAGAGAAACCAATGTTGTATTCACAATATGAAAATTTTGAGTCCCTTTTACTAGTAAAGCTATGAAGTCATATTCCTACCAAAGATTTTCATGAGGAGATATTTACTTTATAATTCTTCAAGGGATGTCATCCTTAAGATCTGCCTGGGGTAGGGCCACCCCTTTGATTTGTGTTTCCAGTCACTTTGTTCCAAAAAGAAACTACGGAATTTACCGTACTGTCATCCGCATGTGTTCAAACTAATTATTTTCTTCGTCCATGTGTGCTTTAAAAAAATTACGCTTTGAACGAACTCTGTGTAAATTACTTCAGGTTATGCTGGATATCTTCCACCACTGTTTACACAAATAATAAGTATTGAATCAGGTTTGAACGCAGACAATACCACCATCATTGGGTACTAGTCATCCAAAGACATGAAAATGGAGAAACCAAGGAAGGCTTTTGGTCTCGAGCACAACTTCAAGGGTCTTGGTCACCACCTTAGGGGANTTCCAGTCACTTTGTTCCAAAAAGAAACTACGGAATTTACCGTACTGTCATCCGCATGTGTTCAAACTAATTATTTTCTTCGTCCATGTGTGCTTTAAAAAAATTACGCTTTGAACGAACTCTGTGTAAATTACTTCAGGTTATGCTGGATATCTTCCACCACTGTTTACACAAATAATAAGTATTGAATCAGGTTTGAACGCAGACAATACCACCATCATTGGGTAGTAGTCATCCAAAGACATGAAAATGGAGAAACCAAGGAAGGCTTTTGGTCTCGAGCACAACTTCAAGGGTCTTGGTCACCACCTTAGGGGAAAAAAACTTCAATGGTCTACGTGACAATAGGAGAGGTGTCGCCTTTGATCTCGGGCACCACTTGGCTAGCAAACGGCGTGCTAACTTTCACGACCACCTCTTCAGCAATAGCTTCGTGGAAGGCAACATCTTGGCAGCGCGTATAGTTGCAAGCCATCCAGGCATGCTTCACAATTTCTGTGTTGCATCGCAGCTTGCGCCAAGAGGAAAAGACTCATGACAGTCCAAGATTTTGCATGCTTCCCATACCCAGATCAACCTTGCCATGTCGGCCTACTTATAGACTGATGCCAAGTTCATTAGCATGAAATTCGTTAAACTGCGACTCGATTGCCGCCTTAAGCGGGTGTTGCAAGCCGACATCTGTTGGCTGTGCTTTTGACGTGCAGCCAGCCATGATGAAGAGAAGATGGATGTAGCCGTAGTTTGGGGGAAGTGTGGAGCCACCATGCGCCTAGGAGGAGGATGACCTTCTACTTCTTAACCTCCTTGTTCCACGGGTTGATGACGTACGTCAGCCAAAAATGTGTAGTCCATGTGTTCATCCAGTGGTTGTCTATGTGCGTGATGTGGAACTTGCAGTCTTAGCCGACGATGCAAGAGTCGGCATTGTTGGGATGACACCTCTACATCTTCCCAGCGCAGATGAGCTGGAGTGGCAGGAGCTCACCCGGCATTATGGATGTAAGGGCATGTAAAATACCGCGGAGGGTGGATGAGTTGATTTTGATAGTGCCGGCAGCTCTCATTTCCATGATGTTGGCAATGATGATGCCGGCAAAGGCCGGGTGGCAGTCGAGGAAGCCCGAGCGGCCACTCTTTCCATGTGTCCTATGGGAGCTGGGTCCGAGCACCTTGATTTCCTAAATGTGGTTCAAGAAGAATCTGAACTTTCTCTCCAATTTTGTAGAGTTCTTGTCGTACCATCCACGGACAGTGAAAGGGTTGAGCTGATCGACGACGCAGCGGCCACCAGGTTCACGGCAGAGCTTGCACAACAGATTGCGAGTCTGGTAGACATTCCCGTCGGCTACCATCGCATCGTGGATCCACGGGAGATTTCTATCTCTTAACCAGTTCATGTAGGCGTCCAGTTGGGTCGGCGGAATTGCGTCGGTCGTCTGACACGGAAGAGTCTGTGAAAGTTGTTGGCTTTTTCGTTGTGGGACGAAGGCAGCTTCTATCAGTTTCCGCAACGGTCAATGGTGTTGTTATTGCTTTGACAGGTGCGAGCGACAACCATTTGGGATTCTTCGGAGGGCGTCCAACATGACACTTCTTTGGGATCTTGCATGTCTTGAGGTGGAGGACTTTGTAAAGGTCAAATTGTTCGTCACGTTGGGCGGCAGCCTCCTCATGGCTGAGAGGCTGTATGTTGAATTCTAATAAGGACTTCATGGTGGCTGGACACCTGACGGCTGTAGTGAAGTTTAGGCACCACTTGAACTTCAGCCACAAGCACCGATTCCAAGCCGTCTACGCGAAGTGAGACATGTGGCGATTTTGGCCACAGGCCGCACACATCCGACGCTAGTCACGCCGCTGCAATCTAACGGCTGACCGGGACTATTGGTAGCATAATGCAAAGTCTTCAGCTTGAACAATTGAAGTCTCAAGTGACTGCGGTGTTGGATTTTCTGCACCAAACGTTGCATGGTGGGCGAATGCGGGAACCCCGATATTCCAAGACAGTGTACTTAGAGAATCCCTGTTTTAATTCAAAATACCCCAATTTGGATGACGATACGGGGTACAAATAACATAACCATAAAATAAAAGGCCTAATTCTACATTATCCACTGTTTGGACCTCCGGCTTTTCTTTTCTCCATTTTGGCATGAAATGTATTCATGAATCACTTTGCACATTAATGCATACTTTACCCGCTTTTCTCGGAGTGTGCTACATCATGCGTGCCGTATCCACTATTGGGAAGAACTTCGCACTACACCGGTCCAGTACCAATCATTCTACAAAAGTGGGTATGCAACGCCTTTTCTTTTAAGTTTTATCGGCTTCACGTGAAATTTTATTTTAGTCTATGTTCATTGTTCCAATTCCTCACCAAATCTCAAACATTTCTTTTTTTTCTCACTAGTGGCTGTGTCTTTGGTGTAAAAATCACCGGTTTGTCATTCATGTCCAGTTATGATTCTTTTCTTTTTTGTCGCCAAACATGTGGATGTCGTGACATTTGTGTACATCAGTATCACGTGACCGTGGCCACTCATGGTCATGTTACGTGCCCAATCGCAATGTGAACAAGAAAAACAGCCCTCGAATGGGCCTATTGGTCCTGGGGAATGACCCATTCGAGGACTGTTTTGCTCGTTCGTTACACAAACGAGCGAAACAGTCCACGGGGTGCCACTCCTCATTGTGTGTCCCCTCGTTGTACACACAGTGTGACGGTTTCACACATATGCACATGGCCAATCACACGGTGCATTGAATGCCAGAGAAACCAAAGCAAGACGGACAAGGTCGGCCCCATCTCTCTTCTAGATTAAGACAACTATGACAAAGCAAAGATGTTTCACTAGAGTCAAACAAACAAGCATGAGCAACCAATGGTTGTTCAATTGTGTAATTTTATGATCTCGAACTATGTAACGGATAGTATCTTCAGCTCCAGCACTGAGGTCGTAGTCAGAGTTTGCATAATGGCATCTAGAGCTTGCTTGAGGGGTTTTCCCACATGCATTTCTCTGGCGGCAATCGTCATCAACAACCCGTGCAGGGAGACTTGAATGTTTCAAGTCCCTTGAGGCCCATGTCCGTTTTTCCCTTGCCTCCTTGTTCTTGGTCCAAAACAAGGGAGTATTACCCTGAACTTGTGAGTTCACACGAGTTTTTGGATTTTGAAACTCGTAGTTTGTCCTAAATGGGCTTGATTTTTATTGTGATGCATCCGCATGAAATCGTCACGTGCGAGGCATGATTGGCGATTCTGCACCGATACTTTACCTTTTTCTCGTACCTGTCTTGCTCCCTCCTATCCCTCGTCCTTGCTCGCTCTCGCTAGCAAGGAAGGCAAGTGAGGGCGAGGATACAAGGCCACAAGCCTTGCCTTCGAGGCCCTTGTGGCATCTCAGTTGTTGATTGAGCCACCAGCTCGATCGGCGGCTGGTGGCTTGCCGTTCAGTGGCCGGCCGATCACCAGACCATCTCAGCCACCGCCGACTAGCCGGTAGCCAACAGGTGGCTGGCCACCGGCCAGCCCTCATAATAGCGAGGAGTGGCTGCGAGCCACTTTGTTGCTATTGCGAGGTCAGAGGGCCCGAACCGGCCCTCTTGCTGCATTCTTTCCCACTTATTATGATTCGTCCCGGTTCATGATCAACAAGTGAGAGTGCTAGATAGTGATTCGCTAACACTGTGAAAGAAAGTAAATGATCTCAATCAATAGCTGAACATAATCATGTCCATGGACATTGGACCTTAGTTTCAACTTGTTGGTCAACACAATTGGCGGCCTCCTCCCGTTAGGCTAGAGAGTCCGCACGACAAACATGTTGAGTGTTCCCAACCTCTTCTGGTCGCTGTCCATTAATGTAACCTAATGGAAATGTTGTTCACTATTGCCGCATTCAGGTGGTACCTCCGATCACGTGTCAATGTGTGCGAGCTGATAGCTCACTCCAGCACTCGTTGACCACCCCTATGGGAAATCAAAATTCAAGATCCCATGAGTTATGACCAGGTACACAACCGGCCCAATAAACAAGGTATTTCCTAAAAACCCACAACCAAAGTGTATGCTCTTGGTGCTGGAGTAGACGTAGGATCTCATATTGGCTGTCGGCAGCAAGAATTATTGGTGCTGGCTAAACAAATCTCTCTGTCGTGTATGGAGCCAGTATGCTCACATGAAATACGTCATGTATCTTCATAATCAGTGGAAGAAGCAATCGGCATGCCACTCGCCCGATGTGTGAAACGATAGGAATTGGCCCAATCCACTTCAATAGAGGTTTTCACGCCCCTGGAGACTTCAGCCGAAGGTTCTTAGTGCTAACCTACACTTTGTCACTACTATCAAACGAGACCTCACAGTAACTTTTATTGACATATGTATTTTGTCGTTGTAGAGCAGCTTGAAGGTGACCATGCACCTCGTGGAGTCTATATGCTTGGCAAAGGCTTGAGCAGGAGGAACATGTCCTTTTGTACTCCCACTCTTCACCAATGAAAAGGGTATCATTGGAGGCCGAAAATTGTTCAACACGAATGGTTTGGACTGTGTGGACTCGTTTATCGAGTTGTTCACAACAACATTTGCCCGTGCTGGGAATTTGTCCCACTCCTTCATGGTAGGGTTCATGTACATGTAGAGTATCTGTTGCAGAATACAATTCATGTACTCTGTTTGTCCATCGGTTTGAGGGTGGAATGCTATCAACATTTGTAACTCACTGCCCAATTATTTATGCATCTTTTGTCACAACTTACTAGGAATGTTTTCTATCTCGATTAGAGATAATGCGCAACAGCAAGCCGTAATACTTCACGACATCCTCAAAGAATAGACGAGCCATCTCCTCGGTGATCAAATCAGTGGTGGTAGGAATTAAGTGTTTCATCTTTGTAAGAAGATCCACAACCACTAGTATTGCATCATGGCCACATGCCGTGTACAGAAGACCAATAACAAATTTCGTGTTGACGTACTCCCGTGGAGTGCATCAACATGGATAGGAAGCTACTGGAGGAGTCTAATAGGCTTCTTTTTACTAGTAAAAAGAAGCCTATTAGGCCTATTATTCTAAAGACATAGGTCATTTGTAATGTAATACCTATGGACATCAATACTCCATCCTTGTCACCAATAGTGGTCCGAGAGTGTGTGTCTCATCTTTTGAGATCCCACATGACCTTTCACCGGCGGGTTGTGGGACTGGGACATAATCTTCACCTAATGGTCTACCGAGTCCAACACAACAAATTGCTCTCCATTCCAGAAGATTCCTGTGACCTCCACCAATTCATACCTCTCCAGATTCTAAGAGTCCGAAAACCAAGTCTCCACTTTGTATCCCATCCGGATCTTGTTTACAAAGCCGTTGTAGTGAATGATCTCTCGAGGTGGTTATCGCAATGGTACAATATTGGGAAATTTCATTCGTCCAAGCTTAAAACTCGAAACTGATAGTGTCCCATGTGCATTCAAAATGTTGTTTTGGGCACATCATCTNGGGACATAATCTTCACCTAATGGTCTACCGAGTCCAACACAACAAATTGCTCTCCATTCCAGAAGATTCCTGTGACCTCCACCAATTCATACCTCTCCAGATTCTAAGAGTCCGAAAACCAAGTCTCCACTTTGTATCCCATCCGGATCTTGTTTACAGAGCCGTTGTAGTGGATAATCTCTCGAGGTGGTTATCGCAATGGTACAATATTGGGAAATTTCATTCGTCCAAGCTTAAAACTCGAAACTGATAGTGTCCCATGTGCATTCAAAATGTTGTTTTGGGCACATCATCTTCCGTGGTCCAAATTTGATGGTACCCTTAAGACAAATCCAAGAACAAAAAATTAACTTTTTCCCTTGGAGTTGATCGAACACATCCTCAATCCATGGAGATCAATTTTTCACTGTTAGCTTGTTCAACGCCCAGTAGTCCACGGACATGCGTAGACCATATTCCTTTTTTTCACAAAAAGGATAAATATACGACAAAAAGGATCGTACGACGAGCTACTTGGCCTGATCATCTCTTTTGCAAGGTACGCTTTAATTTGGTGTTTGGCCTCTTGCTTTTCTACAATACTAGGGCGATACATGGATCTAAACATAGGAGTTATCTCTAGTTGTAACGGAATCATGTAGTCCATGTGACATTTTGGTGGAAGCCCAACCAGTGGGTTTTGGAATGCATCCAAGAACTCCGACAATAGAGATATGATCTCTTGTAGTGTGTCTTCCTTCACTTCATCCTCCAATTTCTATAGCTGAGCTAAGAAGTATCGACATCCTTGTTGAATACATCTCTTGAATTGTATCGTAGACAAGCTAGCATGGACTTTTAGTCAGGTTGGTGACAATTTCGTACTTGGAATCAATGTAAAGCGACACTGTCTGTTTTAAGGGATCAAGCGCTTTGATTCAAAGTATATTGGAGCCTTGTTTTTGCAGATCCATGGATCACCTAGCACTACGTCAAACAGGTCAAGAAGGTTGAGTATCTTCAACTTGATGCTCTATTTGTACCCTTCAATACAAATTTTTGCTTTACAAGTACCTATCACGGGTATTGTACGCCTGTCACCAACGACAACTGTACCATTCAATGGCTCGTACTTCGGGTCCACCTGTCGGGTAAAACCAAGACTACCAAAGGAGTCACCTCCTCCAGTGACAACCCATACATTCACAGAAGCACTAGCTAGGTGTCCTTTGAACTGCATCGTCATGTTGCCTCTATCCTTTTGAGTGGATAGGGTCGACAAGTGCAAGCCGAGTTTGTGGTAGAAAAAATATCTGTACGGAAGGAGCCATAACTCCCATGATTCACCCACTCGAGTCTACATGTTGTGGGCATGTGTGAATTCGGATAGCACCTTCTAGGCTTGAAATTTGACTGGGTCAAAAATGTTGACCAAAGGTACCACAAGCATATTTAAACTCATTGTTTTGAGGGTAGTTGCTTCAATCTCCACGTCACACAAAACTCATAGATAATGGGGTGTCGCCATCAATTAGTATACTCAATCATGCATCTCGTTAAGAGGTACAAGGTTTATGGCACAATGTCGATCACCAAGTGTATAATGAGGTTCAATAAGAGGAGAGAAAAACAAAAAAATGAACTAATCAAAACTCAAATTGTTCGACATCTTCATCTAAAAACATAAACCCACACTCTTGATTCAGTTCTACCCCTGAGTGGTTCTCACTAACGTTACTCACGGGTGGGAAAAACCCGTATTGCGGTTGTGTCTATTACCATGGACGGGCCCGTTATCGTAATCACGGCCCTGTCCAAGGCCCTATCTGCGTTCTCTTGCTACACCATCCCCACGAGGTGCTACAGCTGTGGCTAACGCCGCGGCCTCTTGCCCACCAAAATCAACCTTAAGAAACTAAGCCCTAAAGTGACCAGGCTGCATGAATTTGTGGCAGAGTCCATTGCGGAAGGTTCTGTTGAGACGCTCACACGCCGCCTACAACTTGTCATTGTCACATCTGTGCTTGTGGTTGAGGGCCNCTGTATTGCGGTTGTGTCTATTACCACGGCCGGGCCCGTTATCGTAATCACGGCCCTGTCCAAGGCCCTATCTGCGTTCTCTTGCTACACCATCCCCACGAGGTGCTACAGCTGTGGCTAACGCCGCGGCCTCTTGCCCACCAAAATCAACCTTAGGAAACTAAGCCCTAAAGTGACCAGGCTGCATGAAGTTGTGGCAGAGTCCATTGCGGAAGGTTCTGTTGAGACGCTCACACGCCGCCTACAACTTGTCATTGTCACATCTGTGCTTGTGGTTGAGGGCCCTATGTCCACCAGCCTTTTTGACTAGTGGGCTTGTGGGTTGCTTTTCCTTGACCACACCCCACTGGACGGCTGACCCCCTAGCCCCTGCAGCATCCATGCACGAGTCCTGGCCTTGAAGTACACACTTGTTCTGTCGTGCATCTCAGTAGTGCTTTGGGTTTGCCAAATAAACCTTATTCGTGTAGTTGCGGAATGCCCTCCAGATTGTCCAAGACAGGCCCGTTGCTGTCATGGTGGTCTTGTCCTTTAGCTTCTCATTGGCAAGACCATCATGAAAATACTCGAACAGTGAGCAGCCTGGGTACTTGAAGGTCTTGTTTCCATCGCCCTCGGTGAAGATTTTGGCTTCCTCCACAGGTGCAGTGAACTCGCTCAAGTAGGCCTTGAGCGATCATCTAGCGGCCTGAAGTCCTTGATCTTGTCGGAGGTGTAATGTGTTGAATATGTTTGCCCCTTGTTCAGTCTTGTACGACGGATCAGGAATGCTCTGCCCCTTGTGGAGGTATGACCNGATTGTCCAAGACAGGCCCGTTGCTGTCATGGTGGTCTTGTCCTTTAGCTTCTCATTGGCAAGACCATCATGAAAATACTCGAACAGTGAGCAGCCTGGGTACTTGAAGGTCTTGTTTCCATCGCCCTCGGTGAAGATTTTGGCTTCCTCCACAGGTGCAGTGAACTCGCTCAAGTAGGCCTTGAGCGATCATCTAGCGGCCTGAAGTCCTTGATCTTGTCGGAGGTGTAATGTGTTGAATATGTTTGCCCCTTGTTCAGTCTTGTACGACGGATCAGGAATGCTCTGCCCCTTGTGGAGGTATGACCCCTGGATTTGTTGTAGGGTGACTCAACTATGCTCTGTCTCATGTGAGGTATGACCTGTGAGTACACCATGTAGGTGAGTGGTTCACTTGGCCATTTTGTTGANGAAGCTTCCAAGAAAGAAAGTCCGTAGCTTCTTGGACGCTACATGGTTGGTCTGTCACCTTGACACTAGGATGCTTATGTGTCAAGCCCACAGTGCAAGTCTATTGGTGACGTGGCTGGTTCAGGCCACTTCCCAGGAATGTGCTTTTGAGTTCTAGGACTGGACAGACATCTATAAAAGGACTTGTCTTGCATGCTGATCAATCAACCCTTGCTTGATGCTCTCTTGCGTATTGACGACTTGAGCTCTTCTTGAGATGTAATGCTAAGGCGTTAGTACTCTTGAAGGTGAAGTGTATGCCTGATTAAGTTTGGGGTGCACGACACATACCTGCAAAGGAAGAAGGTGTAAAAACCTTTGTGAGCTTTTTTGGTTTCGCGGCTTCTCTGCCGGAGGTGGTTAGCTCAGTAGCTAACATAATGCACCTCCTTGTGTTGGGTGCACTTCTTGTGCATGATGGCGTAAAAACCCTCCCACAACATGGACTGTCATTCGAGGTATGTCTCCTTGACTATGTCTTTGAAAGACTTGTCTCCAAGCCGCATCGAAGCAAGGTCGCCCCAATGATCGAGTGGAGCCTTGTGGACACGTAAGAAGTGCTCCATGTGATTCAGCCAATCGGCCAACTTCACGCCAAAAGATCTCCATACTATGAAGGAATGACGTGTTCATGACTAGCCCAAATTTCATTGAGGTAGGCAGATCCTTGCTGCCACTAGTGGTGGCATTAGCACCTTCAGCCCGCTACGGTCGCCGTTGTATCAGCACCTGGGTCACCCTCTACATTGCTTTGTTGAGGTCATCGTATCAGCCGGTTGCCTCATGAGCGGCCATACGGTGCACCTGATAATCACAGGCATGAACTCTGATGCTCTACCCGACATGGAACAACGTATTTGGCAAAACAAACCTTTTGTTCTGATGTCCTCAGAGTGTCAGCGATAGCCTTAAGGGCCTCGTGTTGTCCGTGTACCTTCACCCACTATAGGATGATAAGATTTTCGTGCATGCCTCCAAGGAGTCCCACATTTTGGAGGAAGCTTTCGCCAGCGACGACGCTCGAGTGGACATGGGCGTGTCTCAACATAGCCACTTCGTAGGAATAGGAATCCGACCATATTCCTCCAGGTGGTGTCACACCTCCATTGTCAGTGGTGATCTTCAGTTGGTTCACCATCTCAGCAAGCCTCCGACGATCGTCACAAATGGCCTTCACGACGACGGCATCCGGCTCATGCTCATGAAAATTTCCTTTTTGATTGATCTTGGCACCTTTGTTGCACTCGGTAGCCTCCCTACTACCGACAACTTCAGGCGATCCGGCGAACGTCTTGCCCCTTTCGAGCGATTGGCTCGAGTTTGACATATAACGATGATAATGGTCACGATCTTCATCGCCTTCACCGTCATCGGCGTCGTGCTCTTCCTCAGGGTCCACGTTCGGGCGGTCCTCCTTGAGCATGTCACCCGTCGTGTGGAGATCGTCCACGTGTACGTTGACGAGCTCATCGAGAAATGTTTTGGCTACTACACGCTTCTTAGTGTCGCTGAGTTTGGCACCGGTTTTCTACAGTGGTACGGTTTTTGTTGCTTTGGCAACCATGCTCACGTCAAAATTTGGAGTCCGCCTAGGGCATGTGGTGAGGCCATCACCATCTTGCCCTTTTTAATCTTGGATGGTCTCAGACATGCCATTCCGTCGTCCATTCAGCTAGCACGTGAAGACCCTTTTGAGGGTCATCCCACGGCCTTGAGGAGGTGTCACCTCCCGAAGTCACTCTTTCTCATGATTGGTGAGGCAACTATACAATTTATTCATATTTTTCTAGACTGCCACAGTTGGCACAATCCTAAACCCTAAACTCTAAATGCTAAACCCTAAATCATAAGCCCTAAACCCTGGCTTCTCACGCGTGCACAACCAGCGGCTGGCACGGTGGCCCCCTAAGGATCAGCACCCAAGAAAATCATGCAGGTCCTCCAAACACCCAGAGGCAAGTCACAAGGATACAGGGAATGGTAGTCAGAATATATGAACCCTAGCATCAACCACATCAAAACAAGAGAATCAAATGACGGCCATGTGTATGCCATAAGGTACTCCTGGGTGGAACATTATCTTCTCCATGTCGCCAGAGCCTACAATCAAGACGCGCTTATGTGGCGTCTCCCCAGGTAAGGCTATAGTCATTTTATCTGTACATATGTGTGTGGCAAGAAGAGTGAGACAAGACGGGCATAGAGATATGAGTGGCCAACGAGACTTCATCACTCCCCCATGACCCGTAGGCAAACAACCCATCCACAATAGAGCACGGCACACACATTAATGTGAGACAAAGGGACATGGAGAGGCATCCAAGCATCATGCACCGCAGCCTGGGTTATGGGGACAGATAAGAACAATAGCATGGATACCACTCATGAAAACATTTCGACTGAAAGCCTTGGTCAGGAAGTCAGTTTTTTTAGACCGTGTGTCTACCCGAGCGACTCGGACAATGCCAGTAGCAATGCATTGCAAAAAAAGTGATGCTCTATGATGACCTTTATGCTTTGATTGTCATAGCATAGAGTGATGCAGCGGATGGGAACACACAACTGCTATAGCAGACGACAAAGCCAGACGCCTTCACACGTACCTGGGCCAAGAGCCACATTCTCAGCCTCAGCGGTATTTCTAGTAACACACCCTTGTTTTCCACTTTTCCATGAGACTGATGTCCCACCAATCATGAAAATGTACCCTGTTCTATTACGCGCATCAGAGTCATGTGTCCATTCATTGTCAGTGAAGCCGTGAACAAGCATCAAGGGTTGTGCACAAAAGAACAGTCTCGTGCAAGCTGTAGAGAGTAACGCACCACTCACAATGCCGCCTCAAGATGGCATTCCCTATGACACTAGGAGAACCGAGAGAGGAATTTCATAGTGAAAGCCACATCAGTAGGAGTGGTGGTAGCAAGATACATCACAGAGCCAATGACTCTGAGGTAGTCTGTGACGTCCACCATCTTCCGCAGCTTTGATGGGTCTGAGGAATTCAACAGGGTTTGCCCTACTGGGGTCATGGTTGTAGAAGCTGTAGGGACAGCGGTGAGGAGCGGTCCAAATTGCTCCCTAGGCTGCGGACATTTGCAGCCTGATAGACGTATAGGATACGGCGTGAGCGATCACGCTCTAGCTCCATCCCTAAGAAGACACGAGCTGGATTAAGGTCCTTNAGCCTCAGCGGTATTTCTAGTAACACACCCTTGTTTTCCACTTTTCCATGAGACTGATGTCCCACCAATCATGAAAATGTACCCTGTTCTATTACGCGCATCAGAGTCATGTGTCCATTCATTGTCAGTGAAGCCGTGAACAAGCATCAAGGGTTGTGCACAAAAGAACAGTCTCGTGCAAGCTGTAGAGAGTAACGCACCACTCACAATGCCGCCTCAAGATGGCGTTCCCTATGACACTAGGAGAACCGAGAGAGGAATTTCATAGTGAAAGCCACATCAGTAGGAGTGGTGGTAGCAAGATACATCACAGAGCCAATGACTCTGAGGTAGTCTATGACGTCCACCATCTTCCGCAGCTTTGATGGGTCTGAGGACTTCAACAGGGTTTGCCCTACTGGGGTCATGGTTGTAGAAGCTGTAGGGACAGCGGTGAGGAGCGTTCCAAATTGCTCCCTAGGCTGCGGACATTTGCAGCCTGATAGACGTATAGGATACGGCGTGAGCGATCACGCTCTAGCTCCATCCCTAAGAAGACACGAGCTGGATTAAGGTCCTTTGTCTTGTAGGCTGCATGCAAGAGAGATTTTACATCCTTGACCGATGCAGCGTCTGGATAGGCAATCAGGAGGTCATCCACATAGATAAGGATAGCCACAAGTGGCCCAGAGGGAGCACTAAGGAACAGGGCGGGATCCACAGTGCTCCTTCTATAACCCTTTTTTTCTAGTGTTGCTCTTGGTTCCAGGCAGTGATAAGCTAAGCCACCCGAACATCTACACATCGATGTGCACATCGGCACATCGATGTGACCCCCCTCACATTGGCCACCCCGGACACCCCATCGAAGATCATGGATTGAAGGATAGAGAGGGTTTGGAGCATGGGAGTGCAACATAAAAAAATATAATTTACTCATTTTTACGCTGAACTAATTTCAAGTTGCACATTTTTTCTCAGTGTGACTATCATTATGACCTTTGTGTTTCCATACATCTTACTCACTACATTTCATATTGTACTTCAAAGCTCTAAGAGCATGCCATTCACCACGAGAAATATGGACATTGCTCGGCTAGAGGAGCTTGCCATGTACAACATGCACACCACCTATGCAAANTTTACATCCTTGACCGATGCAGCGTCTGGATAGGCAATCAGGAGGTCATCCACATAGATAAGGATAGCCACAAGTGGCCCAGAGGGAGCACTAAGGAACAGGGCGGGATCCACAGTGCTCCTTCTATAACCCTTTTTTTCTAGTGTTGCTCTTGGTTCCAGGCAGTGATAAGCTAAGCCACCCGAACATCTGCACATCGATGTGCACATCGGCACATCGATGTGACCCCCCTCACATCGGCCACCCCGGACACCCCATCGAAGATCATGGATTGAAGGATAGAGAGGGTTTGGAGCATGGGAGTGCAACATAAAAACATATAATTTACTCATTTTTACGCTGAACTAATTTCAAGTTACACATTTTTTCTCAGTGTGAATATCATTATGACCTTTGTGTTTCCATACATCTTACTCACTACATTTCATATTGTACTTCAAAACTCTAAGAGCATGCCATTCACCACGAGAAATATGGACATTGCTCGGCTAGAGGAGCTTGCCATGTACAACATGCACACCACCTATGCAAATGCAAAGTTCAAAGAGATTTCTATTCATACCATGCACAACTCTAGTACTACATACATTTCATCATGCCATGGAAATGGAGCACATCTTTGGCACTGCATAGAAAAGCATGAGAAAAAAATGCAACTCAGTTTCTGGAGCTGCTGCAGTTCAAGCAGAGAACATGCACGCATGCATAGCTAACGCTAAGCTCAACGATGCCTCTTGTTGGCCCTACCAGTGGCTGCCCTAGTCTCTGCAGCAGCATTGCTACTCCTGGAAGTAACACCCTCTGGGCGCTTCCCATTTCGCTTGCTACTGCCCACTTCCTTGGCCCTTAGGTCCCTTCCCCTTTGCAGTTGCAGTAGAGGCAGCAGCCCATGCACCGTGGCCTCCTCGGCCTCATCACCATCCCCTACTGCACCATCCTCACCATCCAAGGCTGCATCCTTGTCCTCCTCTTCTGCTGCATTCTCGCCATCCCCCCCTCCATTCACTCCCTGTCCTACACCCTACCTCGGGACTTTGGGCATCGTCTCAACGTCCTCTCTGGTCCGTACATTCCATTCGTATGAAGTTCCATCCTCAACCAACTGCACAGTGTCCACAGCAGGATTTTTCTCCTGGTCTCCTGCTACCTCCTCCTTGTCCTTCCCCTCCATAAAACCCCCTCTTCTTCCTCCATTTCCTCATCATTGTTTTACTCCTGCATATCCTCATCTCCTTCCTCATTCTGCACCTCCTCCTCAATCTCGCCGTCTTCCTCACTCTCGGAATCGTCGGGTACGAGGAAGTTGGGTCCACACCGTCTGCGTTCGCCCTCGTAGTGTGTGCGCAGGCAAACGTTCACCCGCACCAGCTGCTCAAGCGTCTTCACGGACAGGCGGTTCCTGTGTGTTGTGTGAATGAGCTGATGAGTTGAGAATACATGCTCACAATCAGAGCTTGAGCATGGATGTGAGAGCAGCTTGATTGCGAGTGCACGTAGGTGGGGCATGTGAGCCAAGTGTTACGATGCCCACTCATAGGCAGGAAGCACCTTATCCAAAACCCGCGCTACGTCTATACAAGCCTTGTCAGTGAGGCGCTTGGTGGCGGTGGGCACCACCTCCACAGTCACCCGTCCAAGCTGGAAGGCCTCAAGCTCCTTTTGCAGATCATCATGGTGTTTTTTAGGTACAAGGGCATCCACCACCTGGGCCCACGCATGCACCATGGTGAAATCACTGCCGAATTCATTGCCAAAGTGCACAGGATGCACCCGACGCGATGCTGCATACAGGGGACACGACATGTCCGTGGTCCACCGCAGCTTCAAGCGCTCCATGCATGCCTTCACATGTTGCACTTCCACCCGAGCAGGCTTGCGGCCCTTGGGCTTGGCCAGTGCCTTCAGCTGTTCTGTTGCATCAAACAGGCCCTCGTAGATCTCCACAGCCTGGCCGCCAGGGCTGTCTGCAATGTGGAGGACTGTCACAAGAGGAACAAAGAGGTCATGCGTTTGACGCACTTGCGGCCAAAACAACCGCCACCACACAATCTTGCGCACCATCTTTTAGCGCTGCTTGAACGCATTGTCCCTCTATGCACCCATGTCATTTTAGGTGCTGCTTGTGACCAGCTTGAACAGGAAGGGCCGCATGTCAAGAAGCCGTTGCAGCATGCTGTGGGTNAACAAAGAGGTCATGCGTTTGACGCACTTGCGGCCAAAACAACCGCCACCACACAATCTTGCGCACCATCTTTTAGCGCTGCTTGAACGCATTGTCCCTCTATGCACCCATGTCATTTTAGGTGCTGCTTGTGACCAGCTTGAACAGGAAGGGCCGCATGTCAAGAAGCCGTTGCAGCATGCTGTGGGTAAAGGCAAACCTGGTGTCACACCTTTCCACCAGCACACGGCCCCCGGAAGCCTGCTTCAACCAAGTGCGAGGCATGTCATTGTTGCGGGAAAAAATGACAACATGCTCTGCCTTTGCCAGCACCCCAGTCCCCCACTCTGTCTTGCAGGTATCCTTCATCACCAAGTCCACGTTGTGAGCGACACACCCTTGCCACAAAATGGACAGGTACTTCCCTTTCAGGTTGTCGAAGGCCCTCTTGTTCACAAAGGTGTTGTTGCAAATGACAGACACCACGTTTGTCGCACCGACTTCCACGATGGCGACCTCGATCATGGTGGAGACGTAGTCCGCGTCGCGGACAAAACCGCTCGCGTCACGGCTGAATAAATGGCAGCTGCCCTTGGCGTTCACGACCATTGCATTATAGATGGGGTGCTGATGGACATCTGTCCATTCATCCACCGTGAGGCTGACACCGTAGATGATCCAGCTCTGCTTCAAACTCACATCCATGGCATCAAGCCGCTTGTCTAACCTGGGAAGGATCCCAGTCACCATGGTGGAGCGGCCTGGTTGTGCAAAGCTGTTGTTGGTCAGGCGTGCAGTGCGGACCACCTCCAGGAGCAACCCCTTGTGACAGAAGGAGATTGGGAGCCCGGCACCCGCCATTAACTTCACGATGGCCTGGTTTCCCGCCGCCGTGTAGTGTGTAACCATGTTGGTCTACAGCATGCTGGCCACAGCTTGCGGATTCAGCTATGGGTGATGCTGAAAGAGCGAAGGCACCTTCTGCTGTTGCTGCGCCTGCTACTGCTGCTGCTGCTACTGCTGATGCTTCTACTACTATTGCTGCTGCTGTCCCATGTCAAGCAGCCCGTCGTCGTCGTCGTCAACTGCCGGTCCGGCTGCTTCGAGCTACCGAGAATTCTGCTGCTGCTCGTACAGCCGCACCCAGCTCACGAGCTTGGCGCTGGTGCCCCACTATGTCCTGAGCCAATTGTACAGCTTAGCACTTGCAGGTTGCCAGCCATGGGGAGGGCGAAGCTTCCGCTCAAGCCCAAGGATATCACGTGCCAGTGGAGGGGGGTAATCGCAAATGATGATGTTGCCACGGATCCTCTCGCAGGTTCCGCTAAATGTCCCTCTGCACAACCCACAGTAGAAGCCGGGCTTCTTAGAAACTGTGGGGACTGGTAGAGTGTGCCACGAAAGTGAAAGGGTGAGGAAATCGCCCGTAAGATGCTGACTCACGGGTGGGTTGAGGTGTGGAGCTGTGAAGTGGCCAGTCGACGATGATGATGACCCTTGCAGGGAAGAGTTGTTGAGCACTGACTCTGGCAGTGCAGAGTTCATGCGTGGCGGCATCTTGCCATCTAACAACGAGGCCCTGGGAGGCCTCGCTGTGACACTAAGTGGCAGGTTCAAACATGGAACACCTTGTGACTCTGTGGCTACTTTCAAAGCACATTGAGCGACACGGAGCTACAAGCCTCGCTCCAGAGTCCGATTGAGCAGCCCAGTGGCTCAGTTGCAAGAGTGAGGAGCAAGGAGCCCGGTCTCTGGGTTTGCAAAAACAAGATCAAACCAGCTACTCGCTTTCTCAATTCGAGACAAACACAAATATTGTTTATGAGAATAAAGTGCCTCGGCATTGCGGACAGGGTTGATGACTCAAAAATATCAAGCCAAACCTCCACCGCCTATACCAAGGCATGCGTAGCCTCGAGTGTGGTTCATGCGCATGGACATCAGCTTCGATAGATGGCAGTGCCAGCATGGCTAGGATATGTGCAGTGATTCTGGACATTGCGCATGTCCACTCATTTGTTTTCATTGACATGGCAACTCCACGTACAAGGATAGTAGCTGATTAGGACATGCGGAGCCCTTGCTCGCAGGTGGTCGGAGGTGAACGCGACCCTTTTTTTGGCCTCTCGATCCCTCCGTCCTGACCCACGGTGTTGGCACTCGAGATGCCTCTTTCACATGTTTTTTTAAAAAATGCACATTTAGGCACATCGATGCCACATCGAGGTGCTTCGATGTGCCGCAGCCGATGTGATCTCCTCACATTGGTCAGCCAGATCAACACTGGTTCTAGTACCGTGGAGACTGCTTGAGCCCATAGAGGGCCTTGCACAGGCGCCACACTCAATTGGTGCCATCGGTGAAGCCAATTGATTACACCATATAAACTTCCTCGTCAAGTTTATTGTGGAGAAAGAAATTGTTGACATTCATCTGTTCTAGTTCCCAATCATGTTGAGCCACAAGACTGAGTAATGCCCTCGTCGTGGTCTAACGACCCACTGGACCAAATGTCTGATCAAAGTCGATCCCAAGGACGTGGGACAAACCCTTTGATGTTAGGCGTGCCTTGTACCACTCAACTGTGTTGTCGGGGTTTAGCTTCCGCCGATACACCCATTTTGCGGCCACAATTTTGTGCCCCAGTGGAAGATCAACTAGCTGATAGACACCATGCTCAGAGAGAGTGTCAAGTTGTGCTTTCATGGCTTGCTCCCACAGGGAGGAGTCGGATGCGGTGCGTGCAGCCAACATAATGAGAGGCTCAGGTGGAAGAGGAGACAATCCAACAGCAGCAAAGCACGAGGCCACATATCCAACCACAGACGAGCGAAGGGCTAGAAGAAACTCCTGCTCAATGAGGGAGTACCCAAGTGTCGAACTGGTGTGCACAACAGATGTAGCAGTGGGAGAGGAAGTGGTCACTAGACCAAGGGCTCGTACGCCAGGCTCACCTGAGACAACAGGAGGGGAGTGAGACGGGAGTGCCCGTAGGCAACAACTACGTGTGTAGGGCGAGACAAGGGGAACAGATGAACCAGGCGGGTGCGAGGGAAGAGAAGGGGGCTCAAGTCCCAGAGCAGGCACGGAGGGCGTGGACCTCACAAGGGAGGACACATGGGGTTCAACGCACAGAGGTGGGAGAGACACAGAGGAGGCCGAGGGCTCAGAGGAGACCAAGGGCGCAGAGGGGGCCAAGGGATCATAGGAGACCAAGGGTATAGAGGGGGCTGAGGGCTAAGAGGAGGCCGAGGAATCAGAGAAGATCGAGGGCACAGAGGGCTCAGAGGACGTAGAGAGCTCAGAGGGCATGGAGGAGGCAGGCGGATCAGGGGTGTGAGACGAGATGGGGAACGGACGCATTGAGGGCAGACCAGACGACCTGGAGAGAGGAGGACCTCCCCCAGCCCAAGGAGAAGGAGAGAGGGAACCCAGAGAGAAGCAAGGAATATCGCGCTCAAACAAATGCTCAAAGAAGAGTGCATCACGGGATTCAAGGACATGAAACCTGACCGGATACCATAACCGCCAGGCTTTGGAGAAAGGTGAGACGCCAAGAAAAACACAGAGACGACCACGGGCAGATAGCTTCCCATTGCAATGGTNCAGAGGAGGCCGAGGGCTCAGAGGAGACCAAGGGCGCAGAGGGGGCCAAGGGATCATAGGAGACCAAGGGTATAGAGGGGGCTGAGGGCTAAGAGGAGGCCGAGGAATCAGAGAAGATCGAGGGCACAGAGGGCTCAGAGGACGTAGAGAGCTCAGAGGGCATGGAGGAGGCAGGCGGATCAGGGGTGTGAGACGAGATGGGGAACGGACGCATTGAGGGCAGACCAGACGACCGGGAGAGAGGAGGACCTCCCCCAGCCCAAGGAGAAGGAGAGAGGGAACCCAGAGAGAGGCAAGGAATATCGCGCTCAAACAAATGCTCAAAGAAGAGTGCATCACGGGATTCAAGGACATGAAACCTGACCGGATCCCATAACCGCCAGGCTTTGGAGAAAGGTGAGACGCCAAGAAAAACACAGAGACGACCACGGGCAGATAGCTTCCCATTGCAATGGTCAACAAGAAGCCAGACATAAGTGATGGAACTCCAAACACGAGCAAGACGGAGATCGGCACGACATCCTATCCAACGCCCGAACGGGATGACAGTATGGGGGAGGGGACCATGAGGGACGAGATTCCACACCCAAATCATGTAAGGCATGGCTTCAAAGGTTAACAGAGGGGATAGACCAGAAGAGAAGAGTAGGCAGCGCACCCCATCTACGAGGGTGCATTTCCAGCGCTCAGACACGCCATTTTGTTAAGGCGTGTTGGACGCAGTGAACTCAAGACGAACACCATGGGACTGAAGAAAGCAAGAGGTGGGGCCAAGGAACTCACCACCACGGTCGCTACGAAAGACATGCAAAGGCCAAATACAAGCGCGTTCAGCCTGTTGAATCCATTGTTGAAGGATGTCATTGACATCACTCTTGTGACAAAGGGCAAAACTCCAGCGGTATCGCAAAACATCATGGGTCAAGTACACGACGTAGCAACCAAGGCCACCAAAGAAGTCATGGTGTAAATGACCCATGATATCAGCATGCAAAAAATAACGGGGGTGAGAGGTGGTGAATTTAGCCGCGGGAAAAGGAAAGCGATGCATCTTGCCACTCGCGTAGTCAAGATAGGTAGAGGAGCATGGAGGCGCAAACGTGGCAGGGTCANCAGGCTTTGGAGAAAGGTGAGACGCCAAGAAAAACACAGAGACGACCACGGGCAGATAGCTTCCCATTGCAATGGTCAACAAGAAGCCAGACATAAGTGATGGAACTCCACACACGAGCAAGACGGAGATCGGCACGACATCCTATCCAACGCCCGAACGGGATGACAGTATGGGGGAGGGGACCATGAGGGACGAGATTCCACACCCAAATCATGTAAGACATGGCTTCAAAGGTTAACAGAGGGGATAGACCAGAAGAGAAGAGTAGGCAGCGCACCCCATCTACGAGGGTGCATTTCCAGCGCTCAGACACGCCATTTTGTCAAGGCGTGTTGGACGCAGTGAACTCAAGACGAACACCATGGGACTGAAGAAAGCAAGAGGTGGGGCCAAGGAACTCACCACCACGGTCGCTACGAAAGACATGCAAAGGCCAAATACAAGCGCGTTCAGCCTGTTGAAGCCATTGTTGAAGGATGTCATTGACATCACTCTTGTGACAAAGGGCAAAACTCCAGCGGTATTGCAAAACATCATGGGTCAAGTACACGACGTAGCAAACAAGGCCACCAAGGAAGTCATGGTGTAAATGACCCATGATATCAGCATGCAAAAAATAACGGGGGTGAGAGGTGGTGAATTTAGCCGCGGGAAAAGGAAAGCGATGCATCTTGCCACTCGCGTAGTCAAGATAGGTAGAGGAGCATGGAGGCGCAAACGTGGCAGGGTCAAGGCCGGTAGTAGGACGAAGGTATAAGAGATGCTAAATGGTGGAAGTGTGAATCTGACAAAGGCGGCATTACAGGAGGTCTGTGTGCGCATGGGATAAGGAGGGTGCGACGTGCACAAGGGCCAATGTAGCGGAAGACGTGGTAGCGGGTACGGACATAGGGACACGGAAAAGGTGGTCACAGCGCACACCACGAAGAACAACACGGTTGGATGAGAATTCCATGCCCTGGTCAGCAAGGGTGGTCACAGAGAGGAGACTGACTTCTAGGTCAGGCACATACAGCACGTCAGGGGGGAACAACCCCCTCCCGGCCAAACAAAAGAAACAACACCAGCACCTTGAACCGGTAGGACCTGACCAGAACCGCTGCGGACAGAACGAACGGACCAGACTAGACCGAGAGAGACAAGAAAAATGAGAGGAGGTCATGTGATGAGTGGCCATAGATTCAATAATCCAGAAGCGAAAGGAAACACGGGTAGAAAGGAGCACAAGGCAGACAGGAACAGTTTCGGGAAAAGAGGCGGAAGACATGCAACCAAATCGAGTGGACAACGTGTGAGACTGCCAATCTTCAATCCACGACCGATCATCACGCATTGTCCCCTACACACACGCGAAGGACGCACCATGAAGGGTTGCATCCAACTCACAGACGGACACACTAGACCAGCCACTCACACTCTCATCTCCGTGAGAATGAAGCTGGAGAAGCTTCGTAAGACGACGCTCAAGGGTGCGCTCCTTGTCACGGCGGTCAGAAGATCGGTCAAAGGATCATGCATCGGAGAAGTGGCCTTTGTCTCCAGGTCAGGGTGGCACGAAGTAGAGAGCAAAGGTAGGGCCATAGTAGGAGGATCCAGAAGGGGGTGGGATCCAGTCCCATGGACCGGAGTGTGGCACCAGGGGTTGGAGCGGTGCATGTGTGGTGGTGAGAGCAGAGGCACAGGATGTGGAAGAGGGGGGCGATGCTGTGGACACAGCAGCTATGGTTGTGGAGGAGGCAATACCAGTTCGGACCCAATGAGTACGCATGGCAGAAGCCAAGAAAATGTTATCACGAGGCGCGGGACACTTGGGAGCCTAGTGACTAGTGGCCCCGTAGTTCCAACACATGACATCTGTAGGTGTGGACCCAGCGGAAGACTTGCTACCGCGTCCACGGCCCTTACCAATACGGTCACTACCACGCCCAGCCCCGCCACCCCCACCACGTGAAGTAGTGTGAGTGTAGTGTGTAGTTGTAGTGGAATGAGAAGAGGAGGTGGAAGCAGCAGCTACAGAGGAGGAGGACAAGGTATTGGTAACTACAGCAAGAGTTGCACGATGTGAATGCTTGTTCTGGAAATTACTGCACCAGTCGGTGAGCCGAGCAACTGTGAACTCGTAGAGTGGACCAATCCCTGGGCGTGAATTGGCAGTGGCTGGGGTGGCAGCAAGATGTTCAAGCTTTTAATGGGGAACATGCAGGTATAGGCCAGAGAGCTCAGAATAAGACCAGCGATGATGAAAAGAAAAGCATAGAGAGGACCTGGGGCTGCTGTCCCAAGGTTGCGAGGAAGACATAGGTTGCGCACCCGATACTCATCCGCAATTTCATCTACGTGCATGTGCAAGGTGTTGAACTGCACCATCAGGGTACTTTGGATAGAGTGTCTAGTGACGGTTTTGTGGCAGACAATGAGTGCGTAAGTGCCAACGGGGTCAGTAGAGATGCCTCACGCTGGGTAAGCATTGTACTTACCAATGTCATCGACAAGATCCTCAGGCCCGGCATTAATGAGAGCCCGCACAGCACGAACGGCCTCAGCACGTTGAGGAACGAAAGACGGCTTGGTTGGGGAGTAGTACTCCCATAGCAGCTCATCCTTGGNACAAGGCCTCCATGGTCTCCTCTGGTCCTGACATGATGAAGAAGATGAATGTAAAGACAAGGGAGCATAAAGAAGGAGGATGGAGACGTGCTCACCACTCTAGCGATGTGGGAGTAGCGCAAAGAGGGACGGCACCACTGCAGAAACAATTGTCGGACAGCCGTCAGCGAACGTGACAACTACAGGCTGTGGTGGATGATGCACTTGTGCACATCTCTATCTCGCTCTTGCACTCGATCTCTCTCGCTTGTGACCGAGGTGAGCGTACAAAGTGCCATAGTGGGTTTCGTACACACAGGCACTAAATATATGCGTCAGAAACATGTGTTCACCAGCATACGGGCATACTTGAAGCTGGGCCCACATCACACGATATTTTTGTGGTGACTTTAATTTTGAACAATTGGAGTTGCAACTATTGAAGTGGTCCTTTAAACTCGTTGAACGAAAAAATGGTACTATTTCAACTACCTCCCAAAACATAATATTCAAATGTCAAGATCATCGGGGTATGTGGCGTCTCCCAAGGCAAGGCCATAGTTGTTTAATCTGTACATGTGTGTGTGGCAAGAAGAGTGAGACAAGAGGCTCATAGAGATGTGAGTGACCAATGAGACCTCAACATGCCGACCATCTAACTGGCCGGCCGCCGGCTGGCCGTTAGCCAGTACGTAGCTGGCCACCGGCCAGCCTTTGCAATAGCGAGGGGTAGTTTCAAGCCACCCCTTCGCTATTGTGAGGTGGGAGGGTCCCAACTGGCCCATGTGCAACAGACTACCCNCATGTGTGTGTGGCAAGAAGAGTGAGACAAGAGGCTCATAGAGATGTGAGTGACCAATGAGACCTCAACATGCCGACCATCTAACTGGCCGGCCGCCGGCTGGCCGTTAGCCAGTACGTAGCTGGCCACCGGCCAGCCTTTGCAATAGCGAGGGGTGGTTTCAAGCCACCCCTTCGCTATTGTGAGGTGGGAGGGTCCGAACTGGCCCATGTGCAACAGACTACCCTACTTCCTGGGGTATTCGACAATTCAATATTAACTCGTTTTGAAATCATTGATTTAGATGCAATATTTGGCTTTCCCTTGTTTTTAGAGTCGTAATTTGTTGAACTGGCAAGTAAATGCCTCTGTGAATTCGTCAAAGCGACTTGGTCAAATCCGCAGTGACACGAGAATTCGACCACCTCGCTCGCGATGGCCGTTGGCTCCACATCCTAAAAAATCCGACGATGTGGACTTTCTGGTCCCTGCATCCACGTCTTGAATGTATATTTTGTTCAGTCAAATGGAGTGCTCGCATGTCACTGTGTGTTTAGCCCACACCAGAATCGTGTGACACCGCCACTTCAATCGTCCACAGTGCATCATGGACCGCTTTTTGCAAAAGGTTTCCCCTCAGGAGCGTGTCTGGCGCCTTGAGACACAACTTGGACGTGCAGTTCCTCCTAGGCCAGCCCCTGTCCGCCGTCCTATTGGCCGCCCTTGCAAGCCTGTGACCCTAGCGTTCGATGACTCCCAGGCTCCTCACGCTCCTGCACGTGACGTTTTTTCGACCCAGGGAGCCTCGCAGCCGACTCCTCTGTCAATTTCGGCAACTGCAACTGCGTCATGGGGTGCAGCCGGTCCAAGTAATGCGGCCGCCGGTACCAGGAAGCCTGCAAGCAGTTCTAGTAAGACGGTTGCGGGCTCCAGCTCTACTGTAGCTTCTTCCTACAAGGCGCACGCATAACGATGTGTAACGCATGATGCCATGCGTGCAGCCATAGAGCGCAAGGGTAAGGGAAAGGCTACTCCAGAGCCAAAGAGGAAGTGTGCCCGTACTTCCCTCCTTCTTGGACGTCGTGCCGACAACTGCGTTCATCTGGAGGAGCCACTACAGCCGCGTCCAGTTAGCAGTGACAGTGACATCGACATCAACTCCTCGGACAACGGCATCTCCAACCAGCAGGAGAGCGACGTCTCCACAGACACAGAGTGGTTGGAGCTCGTCGTTATGAGCTCCAAAACAACCACTGAAGACACTACAAGCAGCAGCACACACCGCAAGCGTGACCAGTACAATGACTGGTTTACTTCTGGTCACTTTCTAGCAATTTACCGCGCCGTCAAGGCCACAAGAGTGTCTACGCCGCGATCAAGCACGTGCAGCGAAGCTTTCGCACTCCGAATGGCATGTCGGTGTTCGACCGTCTTGCGCCATCCACCGTCGCGGGCTGGTTTGACAAAGACAAGGTGCTGAAGCAACAGTATGCCCTGGCTGCTGTAGTAGCACTGAAGAGCGAGCTGTCCACTCCTCTCAACAACCACAAGCGCGTGCATGGCAACAGGGCAAGCGTGCATTTATAGCGGGGCGGCCGGAGCTGGTTGAGGCTATCAAGACTGCGCTAACGTACGCACGTGGCGTGGGGACGCCGATGAACAGCAAAAGCATCCGCCGCAAAATCTGGATGGCGATTGCACAGCATGCTCCTGAGGACCTTGCGGCCATGGGTGACCGCGCCTTCAGCCGCTCATGGGTGCGCACTTTTGTCAAGGAGCACATGGCATGGGCATGGTGGCAATACGACACATAAAAATACAAGACCTAATTTGTGCCTCTTTGCTTANAGAAATGTAAGCGTCACTGACTGAGGTTTAGTTTTGACGTTGTCGTCATCCTTTGGCGGAGTGTCATCGTGTGTATGTGAATTGTTTCCTCAGTGGACATCCAGAGGTAGTTTTTAACAGTGCCCCTAGAGTAAGTTGTTGCTTTTCCTGGATGTGAGAAACATTTTTCTGCGAAAGTTGCCATTACACTTTTTATGCAAAAGTTGGTTATATCGTAAATTTGTTGCGAAAACAGTGGGTATAAGGCAAAAGTACCGTAAAACGAGCGAATGCGTTGGATAGTACTTGTAGAAATCGGTGGAGTACGTCACGCCGAAAGGAAGGAGCTCTCGGTGTTTCAATCGCGAACGGTCACGAATGAGGTCGGCTCTGCCAACGTTGGCCGTTTGTCATACAGGTCTCACCGCGTGGAGTCGTCATAGAGCGGAACTACACCTTTTGAAGCTACGACATATATTAGCGAACGAAGTTATGATCATGTCATAGTTGTATCCGTTGTGACACCCACTTCATTTATTTCTCTCTTTCCTTTTAGGATAAATTTGCCAGATAATCCTGCTGTCAGCTCTGTACTTGTGCGAGGTGATGGGTCGCTCAAATACGACGAGCAGTCGAGCCTATCTGATTCCTGACCCATCGGAAGTTCAGACCTGGTGAAGTTGGTCGAAGTTATAAGCCGACCTGAACAGCTGGACGGTCATTTTGACGCCCTGTGATTCTGGCCGTGCACATTTTGTTTTTTTTCTCGTAGCTGTTTGTTTATGGTTTATTGGCGGGGCTCGAATGGAGACTCTGACCGCGAAGGTTCTGTTTTATTCGGCGTGGTTAAGGTCACAAGGCGGATCGAACATGCTTTGAAGATAATGCAAAAAAGTGTTTGTTTGCAGAAAAATATCACCTCGCTAAAGCTCGCCGTTAAGGAGGCTTACGAGGTGAGACATCCACGTCAGGTCGGAGCTTGGTGCTGACGCGATTTACCGGCGGATCAATCTTGAGGTCATCGCGGACCGTCCCAACTTTAATAGGTCGCTTCTGAAACTAGGCTCTCGCCGTACCCCAATGTCGACATCGTCGCCGNTCGCCTTGGACAAGTTTGCCCTTCCTTTTAGTCTAGATTTTATTTTTTACAAGTTTCTTCCCATCACGTGGAATCATCTATAGGTTTTACAGAACCCTCTCACGCTGTAACTTGGGAGGAAGAATAGGGTAAACCCAGTCGATTCGTTGACTGCATTGTTCACGGCAAACTCGGCTGGGGCAAAAAAGTCATCCCAGTCCTCCATTGTTGGGTCGATGTACATGCGGAGCATCTGCTCGAGTGTGCGTTTCATACGCTCTGTTTGCCCATCCGTTTGGGGATGAAATGCCGAAGACATGCTTTGTCGCGTTCCAAACCGTTCTTGCAACGCAAGCCAAAACCGGCTGGCGAAGCGTGGATCACGGTCGGAGATAATNCGAAGGGGTAAGCCATGGTACTTGATGACACCGTCATAGAAAAGCCTCGCGGTCTCCTCCGCTGTGACGCGAGTTGTTGTGGGCATGAAGTGGGCCATTCCCGTTGCCCTGTCCACCACGACCAAGATGGCATCGTGGCCTTTCTTGGTCTCCGGGAGTCCCATGATGAAATCCATGGCCACCGACTCCCATGGGTTGTCAGGAAGCTGTAGAGGCTGGAGGAGCCCTGCAGGTGCCTTGTTCGAAGTCTTGTTACGAAAGCACAGATCGCACACCATGCAGTACTTCCTGATGTCATTGCTCCACCCTGGCCACCAGTAGTGCTGAGCCAGAGCATGTCCAGTCTTTTTCGATCCGACGTGACCTGAGGAAGGAGGGTTATGAAACTCGAACATGATCTGTTGTTGTAAGTTGTTGACATTGGGGACCACCACCTGTTCGCCATGCCAGTACAACCCGGCAGCCTCCACGAGGCCATGGCGTTCAATGTTCCTCGGCTCAGCGAACCAGGGGTCCATAGTGTAGCCCATCCGAATGCGATTCTTGAAAGGGTTCACACTGACCAATGGTCTTGGGGGTGGGCGGAGTGGATTTGTGTGTAATGATGTCTCCGCCGCAATGGTGGCAAAGTGGCGGTTTGTGATCTCATTTTTGCTCAGCATGAGGCTCATGTGTGTTGGGTTTCGGCTCAATGGGTCTGCCACGTTAGCCCGCCCTGGTTTGTACTGCCAGGTGAATGTGAAGCGACTCAAGTATTCACTCCACCGTGCCTGTCGCCGTGAAAGGTTTGGTTGCGTCTGGAAGTACGTGAGAGGGTTGTGGTCTGTGACCACCGTGATTTGTCCCTCTGCACCTTCAAGATAACAGCGCCATACTTTGAAAGCATGCACGACTGCCAGCAGTTCTTGATCCCGAGTGGTGTACCTGGTCTCTGCATCTAAGAGCTTGCGGCTCTCGTAGGTAACAGGGTGGTCGTCTTGCATGAGCACGGCTCCCAACCCTGTAACCGATGCATCACAACGTACCTCCCACGACTTTTTGGGATCCGGGAGTGCAAGGACCGGTGTTGAGATTAGCATCGTCTTCATAGCCTCAAAAGCCTCAGTGCATTTTGCCGACCAAACCCAAGTGCTCGCCTTCCGGGTCAGGGCAGTGAGAGGGCTGACCAACGTGGAGTAGCCCCTCATAAACCGC
>SZWC01010375.1:81121-96665 GCA_023375785.1 Penium margaritaceum | reverse complement strand
GGCACAACTCAGGCACAACTCTGGCACAGCTCTGACAAAACTCTGGCACAAAGCGGGCACAACTCTTGCACAACTTTGGCACAACTCTGGCAGAACTCTGGCACAACTCTGGCACAACTCTGGCACAACTCTGGCACAGCTCTGGCAAAATTCTAGAACAACTTTGGCACAACCCTGGCACAGCTCTGGCACAACTCTGGCACATCTCTGGCACAACTCTGGCACAACTCTGGCACAACTCTGGCACAACTCTTGCCCAACTCTGGCACAACCATGGCACAACTCTGGCACAACTCCGCCAGAACCCTGGAATAACTCTGGGACAATTCTGGCACAACTCTGGCACAACTCTGGCACATCTCCAACACAACACTGCCAATACTCTGGAACAACTCTGGCATAACTCTGGCACAACTCTGGCACAAGTCAGGCACAACTCTGGCACATCTCTGGCACAACTCTGGCACAACTCTGGCACAACTCTGGCACAACTCTGGCACAACTCTTGCATAACTCCTGCACAACACCGGCACAACTCTGGCACAACTCTGGCTCAACTCTGGCACAACTCTGGCACAGCTCTGGCACAACTCTGGCACAAGTCTGGCACAACTCTGGCAAAACTATAGCACAACTTTGGCACAACTTTGGCACAGCTCTGGCACAACTCTGGCACAACTCTGGCACAACTCTGGCATAACTCTGGCACAACTCTGGCACAACTCTTGCCCAACTCTGGCACAACCATGGCACAACTTTGGCTCAACTCCTGGCACAACTCTGGCACAACTATGGCACAATTCTTGCACAGCTCTGGCACAGCTCTGGCACATCTCTGCCACAACTCTGCCAATACTCTGGCACAACTCTGGCATAACTCTGGCACAACTCTGGCTAAAGTCTGGCACAACTGTGGCACATCTCTGGCACAACTCTGGCACAACTCTGGCACAACTCCGGCACAACACCGGCACAACTCTGGCACAACTCTGGCACAACTCTGGCACATCTCTGGCACAACTTTGGCACAACTCTGGCACAACTCTGGCACAACTCTGGCACATCTCTGGCACAACTCTGGCACAACTCTGGCACAACTCCGGCACAACACCGGCACAACTCTGGCACAACTCTGGCACAACTCTGGCACATCTCTGGCACAACTTTGGCACAACTCTGGCACAACTCTGGCACAACTCTGGCACAGATCTGGCACAACTCGGGAACAACTCCGGCAAAACTCTGGCACAACTCTGGAACAACTCTGGAACAACTCTGGCACAACTTTGGCACATCTCTGGCGCAACTCTGACACAACTCAGGCACAACTCAGGTACAGCTCTGGCTCAAATCGGGCACAACTCTGGCACAACTCTGGCACAACTCTGGCACAAATCTGGCACAACTCTGGCACAACTCTGGCACAACTCTGGCAAAACTCTAGCACAACTTTGGCACAACTCAGGCACAGCTCTGGCACAACTCTGGCACAACTCCGCCAGAACCCTGGCACAACTCTGGCACAATCCTGGCACAACTCTGGCACAACTCTGGCACATCTCTGGTACAACTCTGCCAAAATTCTGGCACAACTCTGGCATAACTCTGGCAAAACTCTGGCACAAGCCTGCCACAACTCTGGCACATCTCTGGCACAACTCTGGCACAACTCTGGCACAACACTGGCACAACACTGGCACAACCCTGGCATAACTCCGGCACAACACCGGCACAACTCTGGCACAACTCCGGCACAACTCTGGCACATCTTAGGCACAACTTTGGCACAACTCTGGCACAACTCTGGCACAACTCTGGCACAGCTCTGGCACAACTCGGGAACAAGTCTCGCACAACTCTGGCACAACTCAGGCACAACTCTGGCACAATTCTTGCACAACTCTGGCACAACTCTTGCACAACTCTGGCACAACATTGGCACATCTCTGGCACAACTCTGACACAACTCTAGCACAACTCTGGTACAACTCTGGCACAAATCTGGCACAACTCTGGCACAACTCTGGCACAACTCTGGCACAACTCTGGCACAACTCTGGCACAACTCTGGCACAACTCTGGCACAACTCTGGCACAACTCAGGCACAACTCTGGCACAACTCTGGCACAACTCTGACAAAACTCTGGCTCAACTCTGGCACAACTCTGGCACAACTCTGGCACAACTCTGGCACAACTCTGGCACAACTCTGGCACAACTCTGGCACAACTCTGGCACAACCATGGCACAACTCTGGCACAACTCCGCCAGAACCCTGGCACAACTCTGGCACAATCCTGGCACAACTCTGGCAGAACTCTGCCAATACTCTGGCACAACTCTGGCATAACTCTGGCACAACTCTGGCACAAGCCTGGCACAACTCTGGCACATCTCTAGCACAACTCTGGCACAACTCTGGCACAACTCTGGCACAACACTGGCACAACACTGGCATAACCCCGGCACAACACCGGCACAACTCTGGCACAACTCCGGCACAACTCTGGCACATCTTAGGCACACCTTTGGCACAACTCTGGCACAACTCTGGCACAACTCTGGCACAGCTCTGGCACAACTCGGGAACAAGTCTGGCACAACTCTGGCACAACTCAGGCACAACTGTTGCACAATTCTTGCACAACTCTGGCACAACTCTTGCACAACTCTGGCACAACATTGGCACATCTCTGGCACAACTCTGACACAACTCTAGCACAACTCTGGTACAACTCTGGCATAAATCTGGCACATCTCTGGCACAACTCTGGCACAACTCTGGCACAACTCAGGCACAACTTTGGCACAACTCTGGCACAACACTGGCACAACTCTGGCACAACTCTGGCACAACTCAGGGACAACTCTGGCACAACTCTAGCAAAACTTTGGCACAACCCAGGCACAGCTCTGGCACAACTCTGGCACAACTCTGGCACAACTCTGGCACAACCCTGGCATAACTCTGGCACAACCATGGCACAACTTTGGCACAACTCTGCCAGAACCCTGGCACAACTCTGGCACAATTCTGGCAGAGCTCTGGCACAACTCTGGCACAACTCTGGTACAACTCTGCCATTACTCTGGCACAACTCTGGCATAACTCTCACACGACTCTGGAACAAGTCTGGCACAACTCTGGCACAACTCTGGCATAACTCTGGCACAACTCCGGCACAACACCGGCACATCTCTGGCACAACTCTGGCACAACTCTGGCACATCTCTGGCACAACTTTGGCACAACTCTGGTACAACTCTGGCACAACTCTAGCACAACTCTGGTACAACTCTGGCACAACTCTAGCACAACTCTGGTACAACTCTGGCACAACTCTAGCACAACTCTGGTACAACTCTGGCACAACTCTAGCACAACTCTGGTACAACTCTGGCACAACTCTAGCACAACTCTGGTACAACTCTGGCACAACTCTAGCACAACTCTGGTACAACTCTGGCACAACTCTAGCACAACTCTGGTACAACTCTGGCACAACTCTAGCACAACTCTGGTACAACTCTGGCACAACTCTAGCACAACTCTGGTACAACTCTGGCACAACTCTAGCACAACTCTGGTACAACTCTGGCACAACTCTAGCACAACTCTGGTACAACTCTGGCACAACTCTAGCACAACTCTGGTACAACTCTGGCACTACTCTGTCACAATTGCAGCTCAAATCTGGCACAACTTTGGCAAAACTGTGGCCGAAATCCGGCACAACTCTGGCACAGATCTGGCACAACCCTGGCACAACTCTGGCACAACTCTGGCACAACTCTGGCACAACTCTGGCACAACTCTGGCACAACTCTGGCACAACTCTGGCACAACTCTGGCACAACTCTGGCACAACTCTTGCACAACTCTGGCACATTCATGGCACAACTCTGGCTCAACTCCGCCAGAACCCTGGCACAACTCTGGCACAATTCTGGCACAACACAGACACAACTCTGGCACAAATCTAGCACAACTCTGGCACAACTCTGGCATAACTCTGCCACAACTCTGGCACAAGTCTGGCACAACTCTGGCACATCTCTGGCAGAACTCTGGCACAACTGTGGCACAACTCTGGCACAACTCTGGCACAACTCTGGCAACACTCTGGCAAAACTCTAGCACAACTTTGGCACAACCCTGGCACAGCTCTGGCACAACTCTGGCACAAGTCTGGCACAATTCTGGCACAACTCTGGCACAACTCTTGCACAACTCTTGCACGACTCTCGCACAACCATGGCACAACTCTGGCACAACTCTGCCAGAACCCTGGCACAACTCTGACATAATTCTGGCACAACTCTGACACAACTCTGGCACAACTCTGCCATTTCTCTGGCACAACTCTGGCATTACTCTGGCACAACTCTGGCACAGGTCTGGCACAACTCTGGCAAATCTCTGGCACAACTCTGGCACAACTCTGACACAACTCTGGCACAACTCTGCCATTTCTCTGGCACAACTCTGGCATTACTCTGGCACAACTCTGGCACAGGTCTGGCACAACTCTGGCAAATCTCTGGCACAACTCTGGCACAACTCTGGCACAGCTCTGGCACAACTCGGGATTAACTCTGGCACAACTCAGGCACAACTCTGGCACAATTCTTGCACAACTCTGGCACAACTCTGGCACAACTCTGGCACAACTCTGGCACATGTCTGGCACAACTCTGACACAACTCTGGCACAACTCTGGTACAGCTCCAGCACAAATCTGGCACAACTCTGGCACAACTCTGGCAAAACTATGGCACAACTCAGGCACAACTCTGGCACAACTCCGCCACAACTCTGGCTCAACTCTGGCACAATTCTGGCACAACTCTAACACAACTTTGGCACATCACTGGCAAACCTCTGGAAAAACTCTGGCACAACTCTGGCACAACTCTGGCAAAACTCTGGCAAAGCTCTGGCACAACTCTGGCACACCTCTGGTATAACTCTGGCACAACTCTGGTACAAGTATGGCACAACTCTGGCACTTCTCTGATACAACTCTGGGACAACTCTGGCACAACTCTGGCACAACACCGGCACAGCTCCGGCACAACTCTGGCACAACTCTGGCACAACTCTGGCACATCTCTGGCACAATTCTGGCTCAACTCTGGCACAACTCTGGCACAACTCTCACACAGATCTGGCACAACTCTCGCAAAACTCTGGCACAATTCTGGCACAACTCTGGCACAACTTGGGCACAATTCTGGCACAAATCTGGCACAACTTTGGGACAACTCTGGCACAACTCTGGCACAACTCTGGCACAACTCAGGCACAACTCAGGCACAACTCTAGCACAGATCTGACAAAACTGTGGCTCAAATCGGCCACAACTCTGGCACAACTCTGGCACAACTCTGGCACAACTCTGGCACAACTCTGGCACAACCCCGGCACAACTCTGGCAGAACTCTAGCACAACTTTGGCACAACTCAGGCACAGCTCTCGCACAACTCTGGCACAACTCTGGCACAACTCTGGCACAACTCTGGCACAACTCTGGCACAACACTGGCACAACTCTGGCATAACCCCAGCACAACACCGGCACAACTCTGGCACAACTCCGGCACAACTCTGGCACATCTTAGGCACACCTTTGGCACAACTCTGGCACAACTCTGGCACAACTCTGGCACAGCTCGGGCACAACTCGGGAACAAGTCTGGCACAACTCTGGCACAACTCAGGCACAACTCTTGCACAATTCTTGCACAACTCTGGCACAACTCTTGCACAACTCTGGCACAACATTGGCACATCTCTGGCACAACTCTGACACAACTCTACCACAACTCTGGTACAACTCTGGCATAAATCTGGCACAACTCTGGCACAACTCTGGCACAACTCTGGCACAACTCTGGCACAACTTTGGCACGACTCTGGCACAACTTTGGCACAACTCTGGCACAACTCAGGTACAACTCAGGCACAACTCTGGCACAGCTCTGACAAAACTCTGGCACAAATCGGGCACAACTCTTGCACAACTCTGGCACAACTCTGGCACAACTCTGGCACAACTCTGGCAAAACTCAGGCACAAGTCTGGCACAACACTAGCACAACTTTGGCACAACCCAGGCACAGCTCTGGCACAACTCTGGCACAACTCTGGCAAAACTCAGGCACAAGTCTGGCACAACACTAGCACAACTTTGGCACAACCCAGGCACAGCTCTGGCACAACTCTGGCACAACTCTGGCACAACTCTGGCACAACCCTGGCATAACTCTGGCACAACCATGGCACAACTTTGGCACAACTCTGCCAGAACCCTGGGACAACTCTGGCACAATTCTGGCACAGCTCTGGCACAACTCTGGCACAACTCTGGTACAACTCTGCCATTACTCTGGCACAACTCTGGCATAACTCTCACACGACTCTGGCACAAGTCTGGCACAACTCTGGCACAACTCTGGCATAACTCTGGCACAACTCCGGCACAACACCGGCACATCTCTGGCACAACTCTGGCACAACTCTGGCACATCTCTGGCACAACTTTGGCACAACTCTGGCACAACTCTGGCACAACTCTCGCACAACTCTGGCACAACTCTGGCACAACTCCGGCACACCTCTGGCACAACTCTGGCACAACTCTGGCAAAACTCAGGCACAAGTCTGGCACAACACTAGCACAACTTTGGCACAACCCAGGCACAGCTCTGGCACAACTCTGGCACAACTCTGGTACAACTCTGCCACTACTCTGGCACAACTCTGGCACAACTCTGACACGACTCTGGCACAAGTCTGGCACAACTCTGGCACATCTCTGGTACAACTCTGCCATTACTCTGGCACAACTCTGGCATAACTCTCGCACAACTCTGGCACAACTCTGGCACAACTCCGGCACACCTCTGGCACAACTCTGGCACAACTCTGGCAAAACTCAGGCACAAGTCTGGCACAACACTAGCACAACTTTGGCACAACCCAGGCACAGCTCTGGCACAACTCTGGCACAACTCTGGTACAACTCTGCCACTACTCTGGCACAACTCTGGCACAACTCTGACACGACTCTGGCACAAGTCTGGCACAACTCTGGCACATCTCTGGTAGAACTCTGGCACAACTGTGGCACAACTCTGGCACAACTCTGGCACAAATCTGGCAACACTCTGGCAAAACTCTAGCACAACTTTGGCACAACCGTGGCACAGCCCTGGCACAACTCTGGCACAAGTCTGGCACAATTCTGGCACAACTCTGGCACAACTCTTGCACAACTCTTGCACGACTCTGGCACAACCATGGCACAACTCTGGCACAACTCTGACATAATTCTGGCACAACTCTGACATAATTCTGGCACAACTCTGACACAACTCTGGCACAACTCTGGCACAACTCTGCCATCACTCTGGCACAACTCTGGCATTACTCTGGCACAACTCTGGCACAGGTCTGGCACAACTCTGGCAAATCTCTGGCACAACTCTGGCACAACTCTGGCACAACTCTGGCACAACTCCGGCACAACTCCGGCACAACTCTGGCACAACTCTGGCACAACTCTGGCACACCTCTGGCACAGCTCTGGCACAACTCGGGATTAACTCTGGCACAACTCTGGTACAACTCTGGCACAACTCAGGCATAACTCTGGCACAATTCTTGCACAACTCTGGCACAACTCTGGCACAACTCTGGCAAAACTTTGGCACATGTCTGGCACAACTCTGACACAACTCTGGCACAACTCTGGTGCAGCTCCAGCACACATCTGGCACAACTCTGGCACAACTCTGGCAAAACTATCGCACAACTCAGGCACAACTCTGGCACAACTCCGCCACAACTCTGGCTCAACTCTGGCACAATTCTGGCACAACTCTAACACAACTCTGGCACATCTCTGGCAAAACTCTGGCAAAACTCTGGCACAACTCTGGCACAACTCTGGCAAAACTCTGGCACAGCTCTGGCACAACTCTGGCACACCTCTGGTATAACTCTGGCACAACTCTGGTACAAGTATGGCAGAACTCTGGAACTTCTCTGATACAACTCTGGCACAACTCTGGCACAACTCTGGCACAACACCGGCACAGCTCCGGCACAACTCTGGCACAACTCTGGCACAACTCTGGCACATCTCTGGCACAATTCTGGCTCAACTCTGGCACAACTCTGGCACAACTCTCACACAGATCTGGCACAACTCTCGCAAAACTCTGGCACAATTCTGGCACAACTCTGGCACAACTTGGGCACAATTCTGGCACAAATCTGGCACAACTTTGGGACAACTCTGGCACAACTCTAGCACAACCTTGGCACATCTCTGGCACAACTCTGGCACAACTCTGGAAAAACGCTCGCACAACTCTGGCACAACTCTGGCACAACTCTGGCACAACTCTGTCACAACTCTGTCACAATTCTGGCACATCTCTGGCACAATTCTGGCTCAACTCTGGCACAACTCTGGCACAGCTCTGGCACAACACGCGCAAAACTCTCGCACAACTCTGGCACAACTGGGGCACAATTCTGGCACAACTCTTGCAAAACGCTGGCACAAATCTGGCACAACTCTGGCACAACTCTGGCACAACTCGGGCACAATTCTGGCACAACTCTGGCACAACTCTGGCACAACTCTAGCACAACTCTGGCACATCTCTGATAAAACTCTGGCACAACTCAGGCACAACTCTGGCACAACTCCGGCACAACTCTGGCACAACTCTGGCACAACTTTGCACAACTCTAGCACAACTCTGGAACATCTCTGGCGCAATTCTGGCTCAACTCTGGCACAACTCTGGCACAACTCTGGCACAGCTCTGGCACAAGTCGCGCAAAACTCTGGAACAACTCTGGCAGAACTCTGGCACATCTTGGGCACAATTCTAGCACAACTTTGGCACAACTCTGGCAAAACTCCAGCACAACATTGGAACATCTCTGGCACAACTCTGGCTCAACTCTGGCAAAACGCTGGCACAACTCTGGCACAACTCTGACACAACTCTGGCACAACTCTGGCACAAGTCTGGCACAACTCTGGCACAATTCCAGTACAACTGGGGCACAACTCTGGCTAAACTCTGGCACAACTTGGGCACAACTCGACACAACTCTGGCACAACTGTGGCACAAGTCTGGCACCACTCTGGCACAGCTCTGGCACAACTCTGGCACAACTCTGGCACAACTCAGGGACAACTATGTTACAACTCTTGCACAGCTCTGACAAAACTCTGGCACAAATCAGGCACAACTCTGGCACAACTCTGGAACAACTCTGGCACATCTTTGGCACACCTCTGGCACAACTCTGGCACAACTCTGGCAAAACTCTAGAACAACGTTTGCACAACCCTGGCACAGCTCTGGCACAACTCTGGCACAACTTTGGCACAACTCTGGCACAACTCTGGTACAACTCTGGCATAACTCTGGCGCAACTCTGGCACAAGTCTGGCACAACTCTGGCACAACTCTGGCACAACCCTGGCACAGCTCTGGCACAACTCTGGCACAACTTTGGCACAACTCTGGCACAACTCTGGTACAACTCTGGCATAACTCTGGCGCAACTCTGGCACAAGTCTGGCACAACTCTGGCACATCTCTGATACGACTCTGGCACAACTCTGGAACAACTCTGGCACAACTCCGGCACAACTCCGGCACAACTCTTGCACAACTCTGGCACAACTCTGGCACAACTCTGGCACATCTCTTGCACAATTCTGGCACAACTCTGGCACAACTCTGGCACAACTCTGGAACAACTCTGGCACAACTCCGGCACAACTCCGGCACAACTCTTGCACAACTCTGGCACAACTCTGGCACAACTCTGGCACATCTCTTGCACAATTCTGGCTCAACTCTGGCACAAATCTGGCACAACACTAGCACAGATCTGGCACAACTCGCGCAAAACTCTGGCATAACTCTAGCACAACTCTGGCACAACTCGGGCACAACTCTGGCACAGATCTGGCACAATTTTGGCACAACTCTGGCCCAACTCTAGCACAACCTTGGCACATCTCTGGCAAAACTCTGGAAAAACTCTGGCAAAACGCTTGCACAACTTTGGCACAACTCTGGCACAACTCCAAAACATCTCCAGCACAAATCTGGCACAACTCTGGCACAACTCTGGCACAACTCAAGCACAACTCTGGCACAACTCTGGCACAACTCTTGCAAAACTCTGGCACAACTCTGGCACAACTATGGCATAACTCTGGCACAACTCTGCCATAACTCCGACACAACTCTAGCACAACTCTCTAACAACTCTGGCACAACTCTGGCACAACTATGGCACAGCTCTCGCACAACTCTGGAACAACTCTGGCACAACTCTGGCACAACTCTGTCACAACTCTGGCACCACTCTGGCACAACTCTGGCACAACACTGGCACAACTCTGGCACAACTCAGGCACAACTATGGCACATTTCTGGCACAGCTCTTACAAAACTCTGGCACAAATCGGGCACAATTCTGGCACAACTCTGGCACAACTCTGGCACAACTTTGCCACAACTCTGGTACAACTCTGGCACAACTCTGGCAAAACTCTAGCACAGCTTTTGCACAACCCTGGCACAGCTCTGGCACAACTCTGGCACAACTCTACCACAACTCTGGAACAACTCTGGCACAACTCTGGCATAACTCTGGCACAACTCTGGCACACGTCTGGCACAACTCTGGCACATCTCTGATACAACTCTGGGACAACTCTGGCACAACTCTGGCACAACTCCGGCACAACTCCGGCAAAACTCTGGCACAACTCTGGCACAACTCTGGCACAATTCTGGCACATCTCTTGCAGAATTCTGGCTCAACTCTGGCACAACTCTGGCACAACTCTGGCACAGCTCTCGCACAACTCGCGCAAAACTCTGGCACAACTCTGGCACAACTCTGGCACAACTCCGGCACAATTCTGGCACAAATCTGGTACAACTTTGGCACAACTCTGGCACAACTCTAGCACAACCTTGGCACATCTCTGGCACAACTCTGGCACAACTCTGGCAAAACGCTGGCACAACTCTGGCACAACTCTGCCACAACTCTGGCACAACTCCAAAACAACTCCAGCACAACTCTGGCACAACTCTGGCACAGCTCTGGCACAACTCTGGCACAACTCTAGCACAACTCTGGCACATCTCTGGCACAACTCGCGCAAAACTCTGGCATAACTCTAGCACAACTCTGGCACAACTCAGGCACAGCTCTGGCACAACTCTGGCACAACTCTAGCACAACTCTGGCACATCTCTGGCACAACTCGCGCAAAACTCTGGCATAACTCTAGCACAACTCTGGCACAACTCAGGCACAGCTCTGGCACAACTCTGGCACAACTCTAGCACAACTCTGGCACATCTCTGGCACAACTCGCGCAAAACTCTGGCATAACTCTAGCACAACTCTGGCACAACTCAGGCACAGCTCTGGCACAACTCTGGCACAACTCTAGCACAACTCTGGCACATCTCTGGCACAACTCGCGCAAAACTCTGGCATAACTCTAGCACAACTCTGGCACAACTCAGGCACAGCTCTGGCACAACTCTGGCACAACTCTAGCACAACTCTGGCACATCTCTGGCACAACTCGCGCAAAACTCTGGCATAACTCTAGCACAACTCTGGCACAACTCAGGCACAGCTCTGGCACAACTCTGGCACAACTCTAGCACAACTCTGGCACATCTCTGGCACAACTCGCGCAAAACTCTGGCATAACTCTAGCACAACTCTGGCACAACTCAGGCACAGCTCTGGCACAACTCTGGCACAACTCTAGCACAACTCTGGCACATCTCTGGCACAACTCGCGCAAAACTCTGGCATAACTCTAGCACAACTCTGGCACAACTCAGGCACAGCTCTGGCACAACTCTGGCACAACTCTAGCACAACTCTGGCACATCTCTGGCACAACTCGCGCAAAACTCTGGCATAACTCTAGCACAACTCTGGCACAACTCAGGCACAGCTCTGGCACAACTCTGGCACAACTCTAGCACAACTCTGGCACATCTCTGGCACAACTCGCGCAAAACTCTGGCATAACTCTAGCACAACTCTGGCACAACTCAGGCACAGCTCTGGCACAACTCTGGCACAACTCTAGCACAACTCTGGCACATCTCTGGCACAACTCGCGCAAAACTCTGGCATAACTCTAGCACAACTCTGGCACAACTCAGGCACAGCTCTGGCACAACTCTGGCACAACTCTAGCACAACTCTGGCACATCTCTGGCACAACTCGCGCAAAACTCTGGCATAACTCTAGCACAACTCTGGCACAACTCAGGCACAGCTCTGGCACAACTCTGGCACAACTCTAGCACAACTCTGGCACATCTCTGGCACAACTCGCGCAAAACTCTGGCATAACTCTAGCACAACTCTGGCACAACTCAGGCACAACTCTGGCACAACTCCGGCACAACTCCGGCACAACTCTGGCACAACTCTGGCATAACTCTGGCACAATTCTGGCACAAGTCTGGCACAACTCTGGCACATCTCTGATACAACTCTGGCACAACTCTGGCACAACTCTGGCACAACTCCGGCACAACTCCGGCACACCTCTGGCATAACTCTGGCACAACTCTGGCATATCTCTGGCACAATTCTGGCTCAACTCTGGCACAACTCTGGCACAACTCTGGCACAGCTCTGGCACAACTTGCGCAAAACTCTCGCACAACTCTGGCACAACTCGGGCACAATTCTGGCACAAATCTGGCACAACTTTGGCACAACTCTGGCACAACACTAGCACGACCTTGGCACATCTCTTGCACAACTCTGGCACAACTCTAGCACAACACTGGCACAACTCTGGCACAACTCCAAAACAACTCCAGCACAACCCTGGCACAACTCTGGCACAACTCTGGCACATTTCCAGCACAACTCAGGCACAACTCTGGCTAAGCTCTGGCACAACTTGGGCACAACTCCGGCACAACTCTGGCACAACTCTGGCAATACTCTGGCACAATTTGGGCACAACTCTGGCACAACTCTGGCACAACTCTGGCACAACTCTGGCACAACTCTTGCACAACTCTGGCATAACTCTGGCACAACTATGGCATAACTCTGCCACAGCTCTGCCACAACTCCGACACAACTCTAGCACAACTCTGTAACAACTCTGGCACAACTCTGGCACAACTATGGCACAACTCTTGCACAACTCTTGCACAACTCTGGCACAACTCTGGCACAACTTTGGCACAACTCTGGCACAACTCTGGCACAACTCCGGCACAACTCTGGCACAACTCTGGCACATCTCTGGGACAACTCTGGCACAACTCTGGCACAACTTTGGCACAACTCTCGCACAACTCTGGCACAACTCTGGCACAACTCTGGAACAACTGTGGCACAACTCTGGCACAACTCTGGCACAACTCCGGCACAACTCTGGCACAACTCTGGCACATCTCTGGGACAACTCTGGCACAACTCTGGCACAACTTTGGCACAACTCTCGCACAACTCTGGCACAACTCTGGCACAACTCTGGAACAACTGTGGCACAACTCTGGCACAACTCTGGCACAACTCCGGCACAACTCTGGCACAACTCTGGCACATCTCTGGGACAACTCTGGCACAACTCTGGCACAACTTTGGCACAACTCTGGCATAACTCTGGCACAACTCTGGCACAAGTCTGGCACACCTCGGGCACATCTCTGGCACAAATGTGGCACAACTCTGGCACAACTCTGGCACAAGTCCGGCACAACACCTGCACAACTCTGGCACATCTCTGGCACAACTTTGGCACAACTCTGGCACAACTCTGGCACAACTCTGGCACAGCGCTGGCACAACTCGGGAACAACTCTGGCACAACTCTGGCACAATTCTGGCACAGCTCGGGCACAACTCTGGCACAATTCTTGCAGAACTCTGGAACAACTCTGGCACAACTTTGGCACAACTCTGGTTCATCTCTGAGACAAATCTGGCACAACTCTGGTACAACTCTGGCACAACTATGGCACAACTCAGGTACAACCATAGCTCAATTCTGGCACAGCTCTGACAAAACTCTGGCACAAATCGGGCACAACTCTGGCACAACTCTGGAACAACTCTGGCACGACTTTGGCACAACTCTCGTACAACTCTGGCATAACTCTAGCAAAACTCTAGCACAACTTTGGCACAACCCTTGAACAGCCCTGGCACAACTCCGGCACAACTCTGGCACAACTCTGGCACAACTCTAGCAAAACTCTAGCACAACTTTGGCACAACCCTTGAACAGCCCTGGCACAACTCCGGCACAACTCTGGCACAACTCTGGCACAACTCTAGCACAACTCTAGCACAACTCTGACACAACCATGGGTCAACTCTGGCACAACTCCGCCAGAATCCTGGCACAACTCTGGCACATCTCTGGCACAACTCGCGCAAAACTCTGGCACAACTCTGGCATAACTCTGGCACAACTCCGGCACAATTCTGGCACAAATCTGGCACAACTTTGGCACAACTCTGGCACCACTCTAGCACAACCTTGGCACATCTCTGGCACAACTCTGGCACAACTCTGGCAAAACGCTGGCACAACTCTGGCACAACTCTGCCACAACTCTGGCACAACTCCAAAACAACTCCAGCACAAATCTGGCACAACTCTGGCACAACTCTGGCACAACTCCAGCACAACTCAGGCAGAACTCTGGCTAAACTCTTGCACAACTTGGGCACAACTCGCGCACAACTCTGGCACAACTCTGGCAAAACTCTGGCACAATTCAAGCACAACTCTGGCACAACTCAGGCACAACTCTGGCACAACTCCGGCACAACTCCTGCTTAACTCTTGCACAACTCTGGCACAACTATGGCATAACTCTGGCACAACTCGGGCACAACTCTGGCACAAGTCCAAAACAACTCCATCACAACTCTGGCACAACTCTGGCACAACTCTGGCACCACTCTGGCACAACTCTGGCACAACTCTGGCACAACTCCGGCACAACTCCGGCACAACTCTGGCACAACTCCGGCACAACTCCGGCACAACTCTGGCACAACTCCGGCACAACTCCGGCACAACTCTGGCACAACTCCGGCACAACTCCGGCACAACTCTGGCACAACTCCGGCACAACTCCGGCACAACTCTGGCACAACTCCGGCACAACTCCGGCACAACTCTGGCACAACTCTGGCACAACTGTGGCACAACTCTGGCACAACTCTGGCATAACTCTGGCACAACTCTGGCAGAAGTCTGGCACAACTCGGGCACAACTCTGGCACAACTCCAACACAACTCCAGCACAAATCTGGCACAACTCTGGCACAACTCAGGGACAACTATGGCACATTTCTGGCACAGCTCTGACAAAACTCTGCCACAAATCGGGCACAATTCTGGCACAACTCTGGCACAACTCTGGCACAACTCTGGCACAACTCTGGCACAACTCTGGCACAACTCTGG
>SZWC01010375.1:42765-55280 GCA_023375785.1 Penium margaritaceum | reverse complement strand
CACAACTCTGGCACAACTCTGGCACAACTCCGGCACAACTCTGGCACAACTCTGGCACAACCCTGGCACAACTCTGGCACAACTCTGGCACAACTCTGGCACAACTCTAGCACAACTCTGGCACAACTCTGGCACAACTCTGGCACAACTCTGGCACAACTCTGGCACAACTCTGGCATAATTCTGGCACAACTCTGGCGCCACTCTGGCACAACCCTGGCACAACAGGCACAACTCTGGCACAACGCTGGCACAAGTCTGGCGCACCTGTGGCACAACTCTGGCACAACTTTGGCACAATTCTGGCACAACTCTGGCACAACTTTGGCACAACTCTGGCACAACTTTGGCACAACAGGTACAACTCTGGTACAACTCTGGCACAACTCTGGCACAACTCTGGAACAACTGTGGCACAACTCTGCCACAACTCTGGCACTACTTTGGCACAACTCTGGTACAACTCTGGCACAACACTTGCAGAACTCTGGCACAACTCTTGCACGACTCTTGCAGAATCCTGGCACACCTCTTGCACAAATGTGGCACAACTCTGGCACAATTCTGGCAAACCTCTGGCACAACTCAGGTAGCTCTGAATGTTCTAAAATCTTAGCTAAAGCACTCATTTCATTTGCTTAGAATGAATGAACAAAGCCATGAAAAATTTATTGAAAAATAGCTGATTTTCATGAATATCCATCATTTGAGTAACTGAGACTTCTCGGAAATGAGAATCATGGTGAGAAGCCTTTGTGGGAAGTGTGAATGGAGTCATTAGAAAACTAGTGGATAGGAAGCTACTTGCAACCTTCCATAACTGAAGAATACATGTAAGGAAAAAACTCCTTGTGATTTCTCATGTATGGTGAAGTTAGTTGTGCATTGTTTAAGGGGTGTATGGGTTACGGGTGATTGGTGCTTAATGTTTCAATGAGGGTGGACGTGGAAGCTATGAGGGATGTGGAGGCAAAGTGAGGTGCTAAGAGGCTTAAGAGGAGGATTCCAGGAAGAAAGGGGAGGTCAAGAGCAAGGAGTTGCTTAAAAGGTGGGTGCTTACATGACCGAAGGTCGCCAGAGGGTAATAAGAAGGACAGATGGGGAGGTGGATAGAACGCAAGAGTGAGTTTGAAAGAGAATGGTGAAAAGGGCCCATCTGTGATATTCAAGCATTCCAAACAATTACGAAACCTAATTAAAATCTCCTCAACAAAAACTAATCTTTCATAGCGTAGTGGATAACGTTGTAGTCTTTTGAGATCAACCGCCTGCTTGGCTCCTCTGGTTTTTTCTCACCTACCGTGTGGTAGGTGGGAGGCAAAAAGGCACTTGCGATGTTCGTTGTTGAGGATCGTCCCCAATTGTTTTTTTTTCTTTTACTCGGTTGTCAGAAAATCGTGGCTGTCACCGGTCTGTCCTTTCATTGTGTGTAGTTTCTGTGACAAAAACAAAAATGGGGGGAGTTAGTCGGTATTGTCAGACGTGAACTTCACGTACTAAAAGCTTGTCTAACTACCCCCATCGAGTTCACAAATGTTAGAATCCCATGTATACTTTTTTTTCAAGTTAGCTACCCCCATCCAGGAATTCGTTGAAATCTTTTGTGTGCTACATGAAATAGCATACAAAAATGTCCACCCACGCTCAATCGGACAGACACGGATAGAAAACTTTCCAAACTTTTTTGCCTTGCGTCATGTTCGAACAATTAAAAGAGACTGACTTGGTGAATTCAATTTCACCTAATGAACCTCTTGTTGGAAGGGAGTAAAATCCATTGCAAAGTAGAGGCCACCAAATTTTTGCGAGGATGTGCGACTGGCATGGCATAACACATGGATATTGGAAATTTTTGTGTCTTTTTTTACGTTTGGAGATTTTTTCCACTGGAGAGTTTTATTTGCTACTTCACTGGGTGGAAAATTTTGTGTGCTCGTGTAGGGAATGGACACAATTGTGTGCTATTTTGCGTACTGAGAGTTTATAGTGCTTCTTTTGTGATAAGACAGATTTGTGTGCTTTAAAAACCTTGCTAAAATTTGATTTCCCTAAGATTTCCGCCAAAGATTGGCTCCATTTCAACCGCAATGAAAGATCCCTTTGCACATGTGAAGATACTACGGAGAATGTTTTTTTTAAAGGAACTTGCAACACATTAAAATGTGGAAAGGAAATGTCAAGACAGCCTAGATAGGTGTTTTCAGGTTTTGTGACGGGTTGGCTAAGTTGTTATGCGATAGAAAGAAGGAAGTTGAGTCAAAATTGACCTATATACATTGGTAAAAATCTGCCTTTAGTGGTAGTTAACATCTTCAAACATTTATAGCGTAAACTATGGTAAAGAGGTTTCCACTGTTCTTCCTCAACAAAAAAAATTACTAGAAACAAGTACAAAGAATAACAACTTCATAAACTAATCAAAAATGAAGCTTCGAGTGGCACAGCAAGCCGTGACAACATGTGCAAGACAAATTCTCCTTCAAGAGGGCAACAGTCTTTTTATTTCATTTGGATTTTTTTTGTACTTCCTTAAGCTCGCACTCAAATCTCGCTGATACGTCCTTAGGCATGCGTCACATTTTCCATCAGAGCTAAAATGACTAGTGACCTCACTGTTAATCCTAGCTTCTGCATAAAGTTTGGTACAATCTGCAAGCAAAGGACACACATAATGAAACAGCAAAACACCTCGTGGTGGTATTAGGATAATTCCACAACTCACGATGATCACCTCCACCCCTTCCAAATCCAACCTTTCACCCTTCTCCATTTCTCCTACCTAAATACTCTCTATGCCTTTACCCTCTTCAGTAAAGTGTGAACCAGTGCCCACAAACATTTCATTGAGAGAGCCAAAGGGGGACATTATACAAAAGCAAAGCAACGGTTGGCGCAGGGGCCTTTGCTTTGGCACAACAAAGGGAGTGATTAAGGGTAGGGGCTATTTTGAGATGGGGGTGAAATGGAGGAAGGGGTGATTTGGAATAAGTGGTTACTTTAGATGGGGAGTAATGTATGGAAATGAGTAATTTGTGAGAGGTAGTGATTTCCAATGCTTTACAAGAGGTAGGAATATCTAATATCTCGAAACAGTGCCTTGTTATCTTAAAACATCTGAGCCTATTAACAGATTTGTTCAAAGGGACCACTCATAGCAAGCCACAAACACGTCATTCAACTTGAGTTTCAAAGACTCGCAAGTATGCCTCATTCTTTTATTTGCCATTATATGTGTGCAGTTGATATTTCCAAAATTTGCCATGTAAGTATGGTTACTAGGGAAAAAATGATCCAATTGTCTTTGTTCATCAAGATGTGTTGTGCTTTGCATCCAACCTCTCTGAGCCATCGTTATTCTGCTTGACATAGTAGTTTGAGACTCCTTGTGCGTTATTAAGGAGCTTGCAAGCCCCCCCCTACCGCTAGGCGTGATAAATCGCATGCAAATATGAACCCTAGACTGAAAACTTTATGTGGTATTTGTTTTGAATTGGGTTTTCATCTAAAAANTGGTTACTAGGGAAAAAATGATCCAATTGTCTTAGTTCATCAAGATGTGTTGTGCTTTGCATCCAACCTCTCTGAGCCATCCTTATTCTGCTTGACATAGTAGTTTGAGACTCCTTGTGCGTTATTAAGGAGCTTGCAAGCCCCCCCTACCGCTAGGCGTGATAAATCGCATGCAAATATGAACCCTAGACTGAAAACTTTATGTGGTATTTGTTTTGAATTGGGTTTTCATCTAAAAAATTGGGGATGTTCTCATCGTGGAGAAGTCATGTTGGAAAAATGACTCTTTTGTTTGCTAACAATTATTACAAGGGGTGCATTTTTTCGTGCGTGGCGATGCGGTTTTCATTCATTCATTCATGCCATGATCAAGTGTGTTGTTTTACTAGGCATATGAATTATTTCATTACTGGGTATTTGCATGTGATACTTTGATTTTGTATGGTATCTAAGTTGTAAAATCTGATTGGATATTTTAGAGGGTGTTATAGATGATACATCCGTGCAAGCATGAGCATAAGCCTCATACATAAGCCTCAAGAAGTTAACTATTAAATCTACTATAACCGAAAACTTAAAAAAGCTTAGCCATATCCATCTCGATGGCCATGCGTTATCAGTGATGGAAGTCTTCGATCGAGCAAAGCGAGGGGTGATGTGTCATTCCCACCATTACGAGATTTGCGGATGGAGGGATTAGCCGTTTTGTTTTATTTTTCAACTGTCGAATCCTCATTCACATTTAGGATTTTCTATGTTTGTGCGGGCGGACCCCGTGCAAACATGAGACCCTACATTGAAAAAATTGGGGTTTGCGAGTCGAAGAAGAAAGGAATAATTGCTTCATCATGATCAAACAAAAAAAACTTTTTAAAATGTTTTTTTTAGAGAAAAACCCATTTTCAATCATGGAAACGGCTTTCATACCTTAGACCAAATTGGGTTTGGGGTTTTAGGGTTTTATTTCTGTGGGGGCTCCTGTTGGGATCCGCAGTAGCGGGGCCGAGCAGGGTGTCTTTCAACACATGGGGTGTTTTGGACCCCCACTCAAAGCCCTTGCAAAGCTTTTTCACAAATGCCCCTATAGAGGGATTCATGATTTTTTTTCAATATCTGATGATCTCAGCATGTTTTTTCTAGATAGCATGGAGCGTGAACATAGCGTGCTCATTTGGATATAGCGCGTTTTTTGGCATACTTGCTGTATGTAGCGCTATTAAAGAGCTTTCATGTTCTAAATTTGGATATGGCGTGATTAATCAGCGAAACTTGGATATAGATGTCGTTTTGGAGAACACTGTGGATATATGGTCACTCTGCCGTTCTTCAGAACCAAGCGCTTTGCCGCTGCGCGGCCGAATGCTACGCTTTGGCTCCATCGCTTCTTCCCTCTCTCTCTGTCCTCAGCCATGGCGGAGAGGCGGAAGGGCGGGCAGGATGCCTCCGCCGTGCTGTCCCGGCTGCATGCAGCTGTTGGATCCGCAAGATCCGGGGAATTCCCGTCATCGGGCAGCTTCTTGGAAACCTCGCGGAAGTTTCTGGCCGTCAACTTTTTCTTGTCGGCTTCGCATGTGCCTCCGAGGGTCCAGCGTGCGGTCGGTTGTGCCGCGGCGGCACTGGCGATCGGCATTGGCATGGTGTGGGTGAGCTGTGTAGCGCTGGAGCAGCAACACCAGGCCGGATGCATATCTGGAGCCCCTACCGTGCTTGTCCGCAATCCTTCGTTTTCCTCATCGCCATCGCCACTGTCGTCTTCGGTGGCAACGCCAGCACTTGGAGATGGTCCTCTCCGCGTTTACCTGCTGCCCTTGCACGGCTCTCTCAACTTCCACCTGCTCCATGTGAGTCCGCAAGGCTCGCCCCTCTGTCCGCCTCCTGCCTGTGCTTGAAGAAAAAAAAAAACCCGACTCCGCCCCTGCAGGTTTGGCGCTTGCCTGGCCCTTGCGCATTCCTGCCAGCTGGCAGCAGCACTGTTGGTCTACTCGAACACAGCAGACTGCAGCGCTCGAAGGGTTTGCTTGTTAAATTTGGATGGAGCAGCAGAGCAGCCAATATTGCACGCGTCGATGGTGACCAACCCCAATGGTTGCATCACATGTAGCGCGCCGTGGAGCACGCAGACTGACTGACTGACTGACTGGTCAGCAAGCGAGTGGTCAATACTGCTGTCCCTCCATTTTGGCTGTCTGGTTCACACCAAACCTGCCAAACCCACCAAATCCACCAAGCCTGCTCAACTTGCCTCCAAACCTCCCAAACCCGCCTGTGCTGACTGCCATGGACTTCTCTCTGTCCTTTGTTCCGAATGCTGCTGCTGCTGCTGCTGCTGCTGCTGCTGCTGCTGCTGCTGCTGCTGCTTCTGCTTCTGCTTCTACTTCTGGCACGTGTAGAGCAGCAAGAGTGGCGCCACAACGAGCGCGTGGCCATCAACGCCACACATGGCGCTCCCTGCGGCTGGCTGCGGGACCCACAGCCGCCCGGCACCGCAGCAGCTGCCATTTGCGGCTGCAGCATGCTTCAGCGGGGCATTGGAGCAGAGGGGCTGCTGTGTGGAGACGGGTGGCACGATGGTGGCGATGGAGGGGGTGGTGCAGATGGTGGGGCAGCGAGTGGGCGGGTGGAGGTGGTGCTGCCACGGTTTGCGCACGGGTTAAGTGCAACGATTGAGCAGTATGCGGCCGCTTACTGGCTCACACTCTCTCTCCTCACAGGTGCTGTGTGGATTGTCTGCGTGTGTGTCGGTGCGCAGCTTGTGTGCATTTATCAGCCTAACTAAGCCCTTGTGTCCAAGTGTGAGCATGCCCACCTGCATTGCAAACGTATGTGCTTGCAGCAGTCTGTGCACCCTACACATGCACATGGACGTGCATGTGCTTGTGTTTGCCAGCACGCGCATAGCACACGTAGCATGTGTTTGCGTTAGTATAGTAGGTGATGGTGAGATCTCGGGGCAGCGAGAACTCTGGAGTGAAGTGAGAGAGAGGAGGCCACCTGAGCCAGGAGTAGTGATGAACAAGTGAAAGTGTGCTGAACTGGCAGACTAGTTTCTGCTAGACGAGCCTTGATCAGTGCGTTTGGAGCACCATGGCCATGAGACATGACCAGAGTTCTCCATGAAACAGGTTGCAAGGAAATCAGGGGTGCGTGATGCACGAGGCGATCATGTGCTCAAGGCTGGCGTCGAGCCCAGACCAAGAGGCTGGATAGCTTCCGAGGTGTTTTCCAAGCCAGAATGACACGAGGAGAAAATACAGCATGATGTAAGTCAATGAGGCGTTTTGCAGAACGCCCAAAACTGCCCCCGAGGTGCATGGTCTGTAACCCTGGGGTGGAAGGTGTGCTCTGAGCACCAGGAGCCTGCGACAATTCTCGGTTTGGCATTTAATGCGTGGGCTTGAACGTGTTCCACAAGTTGTGGACATGGGGACAAACGCTCCACCTGATGATAAGTGGGTACAGGAAGGCATCTGGGTAGCCTCTTGCACGCAGTCTTTTGAAAACAAAATCTTGAGAGAGTGCAAGTCTTCTTCATCAGAGGGAAGTCTATTGGACGTTTGGTAAAGTGTCTAAGTTGTTTCTAGGCATTCTGCAAAAACGTTCAAATGAAGTCAAGACATTTTGCAGAGCGTCTACTTGGTTGTCAGGCCCTTGCCATAGATTCTAGATGGTTTTGAAACATTTTGGAAAAGGCCTGAACGATCTCTCCCAGGCATATGCATGGCATACACAGCATGCGCATGCGCAGGACACTGGCTGGCTGGCAGGTGTTACGCTGGGATGGAGTTTGGAGGTGTTACATTACGATGGACCTGGCAGATTTAGGTAGTGTTGTGCACGCACCGGAACAGTTGTAGTGAGAAAGGACGTTTTTTATGTCCAGCAACATGTGACACTCATGATACCCATCATAAATCCCACCCACCTCCATTGGGATTTCCTCTGCCTGTGTTGACTTGCGTCGCGTTGCACCTCTGGCATGTCTTGGCATGGTATGGCATGGCATGGCATGGTATGGTATGGTATGGTATGGCATGGCATGGCATGGCATGGCATGGCATGGCATGGCATGGCATGGCATGGCTTGGCATGGCATGGCTTGGCAGGTGTGACGCCATCTGTGATGCAGCGAGTTGCATCAGCTGATGAGGCGGACATCATTTTCGTGCCCTACTTCTCATCCCTCTCATACGCAAGGAAATTGCGAAGGTGCGACATACTCTCTCTCCCCACCAACATGATGGCAGTGTGTTGTTTGTGTGCATCCTCTTCCACCACACTCTTTACTCCACAAAGCCCATCCCTCGCCAAGCTTGCGCAGTGCAGCTTAGCTTGTTTTCTCCAACGCACGTTGCAACCAGAGCAAAGAGCTGTGGAAGCGCACGTGGCTTGCCATACCACACGGCATTGCATTGCATTGCGTGCAGACACTTGCGCTCGCAACAGGTGTGCTGACATGCACTGCTCTCGACACTGTCTTTGCGCTGCTTGTGAAGGCTGGACTCCAGCCTTCACAAGCAGCCTTCACTTCAATGAAGGTCTCCAGCCACTGGAGACCTTCATTTGACTGAGGTTCGTGCCCGCTCAGTCATGTCTGGATTTCGCCACAGTTGTCNTCCCCACCAACATGATGGCAGTGTGTTGTTTGTGTGCATCCTCTTCCACCACACTCTTTACTCCACAAAGCCCATCCCTCGCCAAGCTTGCGCAGTGCAGCTTAGCTTGTTTTCTCCAACGCACGTTGCAACCAGAGCAAAGAGCTGTGGAAGCGCACGTGGCTTGCCATACCACACGGCATTGCATTGCATTGCGTGCAGACACTTGCGCTCGCAACAGGTGTGCTGACATGCACTGCTCTCGACACTGTCTTTGCGCTGCTTGTGAAGGCTGGACTCCAGCCTTCACAAGCAGCCTTCACTTCAATGAAGGTCTCCAGCCACTGGAGACCTTCATTTGACTGAGGTTCGTGCCCGCTCAGTCATGTCTGGATTTCGCCACAGTTGTCATAGTGGGAAGAGGACTAAAGTGGTCAAGGTGCAAGAGATGTAGGAGAGGTGTGCCAGCTTTCACTGACAGTGGGGAGAAGTGCGGTGTAGCGGCAGCATGCGGCTCGAGTTGCAGCCTGGGATGGGATGGGACTGCATAATGAGGCAAAGGCTGGAGGCCTTTGCCTACCCCCGTTTTTGCTTACTTTGGTTTAGGATTCCGCTAGTACCGTTACACCATGTATTGTGTCGTGCTTGTAGCTTTACAAGCAGGGCAAAAGTACTTTTGTATCGGCTGCATCCATGCAAGGGGAGAAAAAAATGGCTTGCACTGTGTGTGGAAAGGCATGCAGGGTGCGAGAGCAGCGCAAGCAGGGGTACATGGTGGTGGACGACGATGAGAGCGTGGTGGAGGCCGTGGTGGGTACTTGCGCTGTGCTTTCAAGCAACGGCAGCAGCAGCAGCTGGAGCAGTGGTAGCGGTGGCAGGGGTAGCAGCTCTGGCAGCACCGACAGTAGCAAACGCAGTGGCAGCCACCACCGCCGTGGACGTCACCATGAACGACGTGGTAGTCAGAGTGACAGTGAAAGTGATAGCAGGAGCAACAGCAATGAGAGCAGCGGCAGCAGTAGTGACAGCAGCAGCAGCAGAGACAGTGACCGTGATGCCAGATGGAGAAGAAGAGGTATGGCTGGTGGAGAAGCCAACACCAGTGAAGTTNGGAGCAATGGTGGTAGCAGCATCAACAGCAACAGCAACAGCAACAGCCATGGTGGCAGCAGCACTAGTAGGCTAATGCAAAGGCGGCTCTTAGCGGAAAGCGATGATGATCATCTCCTCTCTGCCGAACCACAGCCAGACGCATCAGTGGGTGAACAAGAAGTAGCTCCAGAGGTTGAAACAGGAATGGAAGCAGAAGCAGCAGCATCAGCAGCACCAGCAGCAGGAGGTGTGACGGCGCCAGCAGCTGCACAAGAGGGCGATGGGTGTGACAGCTTTCCGCTGTGGCAATCGCGTGCAAGCGACTTTGTGGTGGCGGCGTTGCACCCGTGGGCACTGACGAGCGCGTGGGACAGACTGAGCCGCGCACGGTTCCTTATGGTGGACTTCTCCAACCCTAGTGAGGAAGTAAGTGCCATGTGTGCATGTGTGAGACTTATGCAACACCAGAGAATGAGAGAGTGCTGAATGTGTGAGCGGCTTGTGGTGATGTATGGTGATGGACGGTAACTTACAGTTATGAAAAGTGCTGTATGGTGCTGTGCGGTGGTGAATGTCAATGTATGGTTATGTAGGGTCATGGACGGTGATGTACTGTGATGTACTGTGATTTGCATTTCTCTACAGCGATGTTCAGTTATGCACTGTGGTATCCGGTGATGTACATTGACGTGTGGTGTTGTACAGTGATGTATGGTGACGTACAGTATGGTAGATGTACTGTGATGTACGGCGATGAACGACGATGTACGGCGATGAACGGCGATGAATGGTGCCTGCATCTGCCTGCGCCCGCCCCTGCGCCTGCGAAGGCATGTTCAAATGAAGCAAAACCAGATCGAGAATGTATGCTCCAAAATCTGAAAAAGCTGGTGTCAATTCCACCTCGACTCAGACTCGAATAAGAAATGACCTTGGATCAGTCAAAATGATGCCAGGTAAAAGCTCAGTATCCACTTGTTCAAATTCAGTCGAAGAGTGGAAGCCGGAACCTGTTTCTGTTCTGTTTGACACCATGGGGGCATAATCAAGCTTCATCGTACATGCGTGATGGAAGGGAGGCCACAGGAAAGTCCTTGCCTATGTCTGCAATGCCTGCTATGTCTGCAATGTCTGCAATGTCTGCAATGCCTGCAATGCCTGCAATGTCTGCAATGCCTGCAATGCCTGCAATGCCTGCAATGCCTGCTGCTTCACGGGCAAAGCCTGTTCCTGCACCTGCAAAGTCTGCCCCTTTACCTGCAAAGCCTGTGGCTGTGCCTGCTTGTGCCTGCAAGGTCTTTACCTTCGCCTTTTTAGACTTGCGTTTGCACCTGCAAAGCCTGTGCATGCGCTCGAAAAACCTGGGCTTTCTTCTGCAAAGCCCTCGCTTGCACCTGGAAAGCCTGCACCTGAAAAGCTTACGCCTGCGCCTGCAAATCTTGCGCCTTTGCCTTTAAAGCCTACACTTGCGCCTGGAAAGCCTGCCCTTCGCCTGCAAAGCCTGTGCCTTTGCCTTCTAGGCCTGTGCTTGTGCCTGCAAAGCCTGGGTCTGTGCCTGCAAAGTCTCTGCCTGCGCCTGTACCTTCAAATCTAGTGGCCTTGCCTGCGCCTCTGCAACGTGCACCTGTGCACCAGTGCAGCTTGCACTGCACCTTCGCCTGAGCCTGCGCTTCACCTGCACCTTCGCCTGCGAAACCTACACCTCTGCCTGCGCAGCCTGCGCTTGGGCCTGTGCAGACTGCGCCTGTGTCTGCAAATTCTGCTCCTGCGCCTGCAAAGCATGTGCCTGTGCATGAAAAGCCTTTGCCTGTGCCTGCAAAGCCTATGCCTGCGTCTTCCCCTGCGCCACCGAAGCCTGCACTGCAGTGCCTTCACCTGCATGTGCAAGGCCTACACCTGTATCTGGGCAGCGTGTTTCTGTGCCTGCACGGTCTGCGCTTGTGCCTGCGTAGCCTATGCCTGTGCTCCTGCATCTTACGTCTGTGCCTACGCTTGGAAAGCCTGTCCCTGCGACTGCGGAGCCTACGCCTGCGTCTGCCTGTGCCTGCGCCCGCGCATCCTCTACCTGCGCCTGCAAATCCTTTGCCTACACCTACAAAGCCTGCGCCCACGCCTGCAAAGTCTGCGCCTGCGCCTGCAAAGCCTGTGCCTGTCGTTTGCAAAGCCTGAGCCTGCGCCTGCGAAGCGTGTATCTGCGCCTGTGCCTTCGCCTGCAAGGCCTGCACCTGCGCCTGTGCAGCGTACGCATTCGCCTGCGCAGCGTACGCATGCGCCTGAGTAGCTGGCGCCTGCGCCTGCACAGCCTGCCCTTGTGCCTTCGAAGGTTGCACCTGTGCCTGAGCATGCTCCTGCGCCTGTATAGCTTGCCCCTGTGCCTACAGAGGCTGATATTTTGCCTGCGCGTGCATAGCCTGCGTTTGCACATGTGCCTCGGCAGCTGGTCTCTCTGCCTGCGGTGCCTGCGTCTGCACCGACGCAGCCTGTGCCTGCGTCTGCGAACCGTGGACCTTCACCTGCAAACCTAAGCCTGCGGCTGTCAACCTGTGCTTGCAAAGCCCAAGTGCACAAGGGCGTAAATGAGCCACACAGCGCACTCATTCCCCCGGACACAGACACGCACACGCTGCGGTCAGTACAGTTCACGTTGGTTTCGTTCCATGGCCATGGCATGCACAGGCAACAAGGGGCACCATCCCGCAGGGCCGTGGTAGTTGCGATTTGTGGGATGTCCTCGTCCCTGCAGGTGGCGCACGTGCACAAGGACGTGATCGTGCCGTACAGCGCACTGATGCCGCCATACGCAGACGACACGCACACGCCGTGGTCGCAACGGCGCACGTTGGTATTCTTCCGCGGCCGCGTCGACCGCAAGCAGACGGGTACCATCCGCAAGGCGCTGGTGGCGGTGCTGGCCAACGTGACGGGCGCGGATGTGGGGCCTGGTCGCGCGTCCGAGCAGGGAGTGGCTGAGGCGGTGCAGGGCATGCGCTCGTCCAAGTTCTGCCTCTCTCCCGCTGGTAAGCTGTGAGACCTCACTCGGAGCAATGTGTGCTGTGCAAGCAGCGACATCTGGGGCGTTTGTGCATGCAATGACGTGTAGTGTGTGCCGTGTACGGATGCAAAGCTCTTAGGACTTTTCTCCGTTGGTAGACGCCTTGTTGGAATTTGCAAAAGGTGTAGAGACCATTGGTGTGTAGGCGTGTGTGCGAGGAAAAAAACACATGCACATCCGATGTGTAGAGACTATTGGTTCTCTTGTTCGAGAGTTGCAGAGAAATTTTATTTGGTTGACTGCTGGACATCTACAACCAATGGTCTCTC
>SZWC01010375.1:24087-37469 GCA_023375785.1 Penium margaritaceum | reverse complement strand
TGTGTGTGTGTGTGTGTGTGTGTGTGTGTGTGTGCGCGTGCGTGCGTGCGTGCGTGCGTGCGTGCGTGCGTGCATGCGTGTGTGCATGTGTGTGTGTGTGTGTGTGTGTGTGTGTGTGAACAAAGTCAAGAGGTACCTTACGTGTCTTACACCCATGACCAACACTCCCTCAAGACCCATAGACGAACAATACACGCACGTGAGAGCAGGATCAGCGCACGATCATGTCACTGGAAACAATAGGTCATGTAGTACATCCACATCTGCCAAGGGCATCACGACCGTGGATCAAACCAACAGCATGGACATCTGCCTTGAACCTGCCACAACTGAGATCTTTGCTGAAAAAGCTCTCAGTAGTGGCATGTTGGCGCAGAGGCGCAGGCGCGGTGGGGCAGCTGCAGAGGCACACTCGAGAAGGCGCGGGCGCGCAGGCGTAGGCGCGGAGGAGCTGACGCGAATGCGCAAGCATGGAGGTGCAGGCGCAGAGGCATAGGGGCGGAGGCCCAGTCACGGAGGTGCAAGCGCAAAGGCGCATGCGCAGAGGCACAGGCACGGTGGCACAGGCACGAGGTGCAGGCGCGAACACACAGGCGTGAAGGCCCGGGCGCGGAGGCACAGGCTCGGAGGTACAGGCCCGGAGGCGTATGTGCAAAGGCGCACGCGCAAGGGTACAAGTGTGGAGTGGTAGGCGGGCTGGCACAGAGGTGTAGGCACGGAGGCGCAAATGCGGCGGTGCACGTGTGGAGGGACAAGCGTGGAGGTGGAAGCGCTTAGGCATAAGTGCACAAGAGTCGGCCCAGAGGTGCATGTGTGGAGGTGCAGGCGTAGGGGCAGAGGGATCACCCGCAGGCTCGGCGACGCAGGCACGGAGGCTCAGGCACGGAGCCGCAGGTGTTGTGGCGCCGATGCAGAGGCGCAGGCGCAAAGGCAATGGCGCCGAGACGGTTGTGCAGAGGCGCAGGCGGAAAAACGTAGGCGCAGAGGTGCAGCGCAAAGGCGCAAGCGCCGAGGCACAGATGTGTAGGTGTAGTTGCTGAGGCGCAAACGTGGAGGTGAGGCATGAGGGCCCAGGCGCAAAGGCCCATGCACGGAGGTGAAGGCTCAGAGGCGTAGGCACAGAGGCCCAGGCCTGGAGGCGCAAGCATGGACTGGCAGGCATGCTTACACGAAGGTGTAGGCATGGAGGCGCAGGCACAGAGGCCGAAGCGCGAAGGCGTCAATGTGGAGGCGCAGGCGCTACAGCAAAGTTGCAGAGGAGCAGGCGCGGAGGTGAAGGCGCGAAGGCGTAGTCGCATTGGCATAGGCGAACATGTGAGGCACGGAGTCGCAAGCCCAGAGGCACATGCGAGGAGTCACATGTGCGGTGGCACAGACGCCAAGGCATTGGCGCGGAGGCGTAGGCGCAAAAGCTGCAGGCACAGAGGCGCAGGCACGGAAGTGCAAGCATGAAGGCGTCGGCCCGAAGGAAAAGGCGCATAGGCCCATCAAGGATGGAACCTCGGGTGCTGAACACGCCGACGCCGAATCGGACTCAAGCTGAGAGGATCAAACAGTCACCAAGGTAGCAGCTTCCGGAAGGAAGCCCGTTGGGAGGAATTTTCTGCCTGGACCATCTTAAAAACCAAAAAAAAAAAAAGGGCGCATAGGCGCAGGAGCAAAAAAGAAGGCGCAGAGGCGTAGGTGCGACAGCGTAGGCGCATAGATGCAAGCAGAATGGCAGGCGGGCATGCGCGATGGCGCAGGAGTGGAGGCATAGGCACGGATTTGAAGGTGGGGAGGTGCAGGCGTGAAGGCCCAGACGTGGAGGAAGAGGTGCGGAGGCGTAGGTGCAGAGATGCATGCACGACGGCGCGAGCTTGGAGGCACAGGCACATAGGCGTAGGTTTGGATGCGTGGGCGTGGGGTGGCAGGGATGCTAGCACGAAGAAGCAGGTGCGAAGGCGCAGGCGTAGAAGTGCAGGCGTAAGTTAAAAGGCACGCTTGCACCGAGGATTAGGCACGCGGGGAAAGGCACGGAGGCATAGCCGCGGGGGCGCAAGCTTGGAGTCGCAAGCGTAGATGCACAGGCATAAAGCCGTAGGTGCACAGGTGCATACATAGAGCCACAAGCGCGGAGGTGCAGACGTGGAGGCACAGGCTGGGAGGCACAGGTGTGGAGGCCCAAATGGAGAGGCACAGGTGCGGAGGCGCATGTGTAAATGCGCAGGCGTGGAGGTGCAGGCACGTAGTGGCAGGCGCACTGGCTCGGAGGCACAGCCCTTGAGGTGCAAGCGCAAAGGAGCAGGCACAGAGGCGAAGACACTGAGGCGAAGACGCGGAGGTGTAGGCACGTAGGCGTAGGAGCAGAGGCACAAGCACATAGGTGCAGGCGGGAATGTGCAGGCGCATAGGCACAGGCATGGAGGCCCAGGTGCGGAGATGCAGGTGCGGAGTGGCAGGCACGATGGCAGAGAAGCGCAAGCGCAATGGCACACGCGTAGAGGCGCTGGTACGCAGGCGCAGGCGCAAAGATGTAGGCGCGGAGGTGCAGGCATAGAAGCGAAGACACGGAGGCCTAGGCACGGAGACGTAGGTGCGGAGGTGTATGTGAGGAGGTGCATGCAGGGAGGCACAGACTTGTAGGTGCAGGTGCGCTGGTGCAGGTACGGAGGCGGAGTTGTGGAGTAGAAGGCATGCTGGCATGGAGACGAAGGTGCGGAGGCGTAGGCACGAAGGCGTAGGTGCAGAAGTGCAAATGCGGATTGGCTGGCACCTTGGCACGGAGGATCAGGCATAGAGGCAAAGGTGCGGGGACGCAGGCGCGGAGGTGGAGGCTTGGAGGCGTAGTCATAGAGGCCCACGGGCGAAGGCGCAGATGCGAAAGCACAGGCACGGAGAAGTAGGCACAAAGTGGTAGGTGTGCTGGCGCAGAGGCACTGGCCCAAAGGTGGAGGCGCTTAGGCAAAGGTGTGGAGGCCTAGGTGCGGAGGCGTAGGCACAGATGGAAAGGCACGTAAGCGCACACATGGAAGCATAGGCGTGGAGGCGCATGCACACAGGCACAAGCGTGGAGGCGCTGGCGCGGAGGCACTAACACGGAGGCACAAGCGAGGAGGCGCAAGCACGGTGTTGTAGGCGCGGTGGCGCAGGCACGGAGGCGTAGGCTCTTAGGCCCAGTCGTGGAAGAAACAGAGTGGAGGCACGGGTGTAGAGGCGCATGCGCAGAGGCAGTGGCGTGTAGGTACACGCATACACATGCAGGTGCGGAGGCATAGTCGTGAAAGCGTAGGCATGGAGGTGTAGGCGCGCAGGCGCAAGAGCAAAGGCGCAGGCGTGGTAGTGCCTACACGAAGGCGCAGGTGTGGAGGCACACGCGGGAAGACGCAGGAGCTGAGGCACAGGCGTGGATGTGAATGCGTGGAGGGGTAGGCGAGGAGGCGCAGGCATGGAGGCGCATGCGCGGAGGCACGAGATCAAAGGCGTAGGCTCGGGGGCGCATGTGCAAAGGCATAGACGCGGAGCTACAGGCACGGAGTGGCATGCGAGCACAAGAGGAGGCACAGTCGCAGAGGCACATGCATAGAGGCACAAGAACAGAGGCATAGGCAAACAGGCTTAGGCGTGGAGGTGCATGCGTGGAGGCATAGGCGTGGATGCGTAGGCGTGGGGACGCAACCACATAGACAAAAGCGTGGACGTGCAGGCTCGGATGCCCACGCTTGGAGGGGCCGACAGGTAGGTTCAGGCACGGAGGCGCAGGTGTGGAGTGGCAAGGATGCTAGCGCGGAGACGCAGGTACATAGGCGTAGGCATAGAAATGTAGGCACACAGTGGCATGTACGCTGGCATCAACGAGTAGGCACGGAGGCGAAGGCACAGAGGCATAGGCGTGGAGGTGCAAGCTTGGAGGTATACACGTAAAGGCCCAGGTACGGAGGTGTAGGCATAGGGGCGGAAGCATAGGCGCAGATTTGCATGCGCAGAGGCGCGAGGTGCAGGCTCAGAGGCACATGCGTGGAGGCGCAGGTGTAGGGGCACAGGCATGTAGGCGCATGTACCAAGGTGTAGGTGTGGAGTGCAGGCACGTAGTGGTGGACACGGATGCGCGGAGGCGCAGGCCCAGAGGTGCACGCATGGAGGCATAGGTGTGAAGGCACAGGTGTGGAGGCACAGGCACAGAGGCACTAGCATGTACGCGTAGGCGTAGAAGCGCAGGTGCGAAGGCGTAGGAAGAGAGGCATACGTGAAGAGGCGCAAGAACGGAGATGTAGGCACGGAGTGGCAAGTACGTTGGCGCTGAAGTCCAAACGCAGAGGCGTAGGTATAGAGGCGCAGGCATGGAGGCAAATGCCCGAAGGTGTACGCACGGAGGCGCAAGCAAGGAGGCACCAATGCAGATGCGCATGCACAGAGGCATAGGTACGATGGTGCATGTGCAAAGGTGCAGTCTTAGAGGCGCATGTGCACAAGCGCATGCGTGCAGAGGCAAGTTAGGACTGGAAGGCATGCTAGCCTGAAGGTGTACATGCAGAGGCGCATACGCATAGGCATAGGCGCAGAGGTGCAAGCGCAAAGTGGCAGGCTTGCTGGCACGGAGGAGTAGGCACAAAGGCGAAGATGCGGAGGCATAGGCACTGAGGTGTAGGCTTGAAGGTATAGACGCGGAGGCAAAGGGGTGAAGGTAGAGTCGCAAAGGCATAGGCAAAGAGGTGTAGGCACAGAGTCGCAGGCTTGAAGGCGCAGACGCAGAGGCGCATGTGTGGAGGTGCACGCATGGAGTGGGATGTGCACTGGCGTGGAGGTGCAAGTCCAGAGGTGCGCACGTAGAGGTGCGGGTACGGAGGCGTAGGTGCAGAGCCGTAGGTGTGGAGGTCCCAGGTGCGGAGGCGCCAGTGCGGAGGTACAAGTGTGAAGGCACAGGCACAAAGGAGCAGGCGTACAGGTGCACGTGCACAAGCGCAGGCACTGAGCAAAGGCGTTCACATGGAGTCGTAGTCGTGGAGGTGTAGCTATGAAGGTGCATGCGTGGTTACGTAGGAGCAGAGGCACAGGCAGGGAGCCCCAAAAGCGGAGGGGAAGGCGCGGAGGCACAGGCCTGGAGGTGCATGCGTGGAGGCACAGAGTTTGAGTTACAGGCTTGGAGGCGCAGGCACACACGCGTAAGGCATAGGTGTAGAGGCATACGGGCGAAGGCACAAGCCCAGATGTGCAGGCGTGGAGGTGTAGGCTTGAAGGTGCACGCACAAAGGCGAATGGTGTGGATGCACAAACGTGGAGGCGCGGGCATGGAGATGCAGGCACGAACACGCAGGCTCGGAGGGGCAAGCACAAAGGCGCAAGTGTGGAGGCGTAGGCACAGAGGCGCAGGCTCGGAGGCGCAGGTGCAGAGGTCCAGGTGTGGAGTGCCAGGTGCAATGGCTCGGAGGCGCAAGCACCAAGGTGCAAGCATGGAGACGCAAGCAAAGAGGCGCATGCTCAAAGGCACAAATGTGGGTGCACACGGATGGAGTCGTAGGTGAGGAGTTGCATGCGCGAAGGCGCACTTGCGGAGGTGCAGGTGCGGAGGTGCAAGTGTTGTGGCGCAAGCGCAGAGGCATAGGCGCATAGGCGCTATCGTGCAAGCACATGCATGGAGGCATAGGCGAGGAAGTGCCGGGTTAAAGGCACAAGCGGAGAGCCATAGGAGCGGAGGTGCAGGCGCGTAGGCGTTGGTGTAGAGGCATAGGCACGGTGGCACAAGTGCGGAGGCGCAAGCGTAGAGGCACACGCAAGGAGGCGCAAGGTGGGAGCGGAGAAGGGGAGGCGCAGGTGCGGAGGTGCAAGCATAGAGTGGCAGGTATGCTGGTGCGAAGGCGCGGTGATGGAGGGGCAAGCGCGGAGGCGCAGGCACGGAGATATAGGCACAAAAGCATATACATTGAGGCGCAGGCATGGAGGTAAAGGCGCAAAGACACAGACGCAAAGACGTAGGCTCGAAGGTGTAGGCAAAGAGGCGTTGGCATATTGTTCTAGGTACAAAGGTGTAATGGATTCACAAGAGGGAGGCAGGGAGTGGCAAGCAGGTGTAGGCAGGAAGGTGCAAGCGCAGAGGCAAAGTTGCGAAGGCATAGGTGTTGAGACGCAGACGTGAAGGCGCAGTTGCTGAGGAGCAGGCACGGAGGCAGAGGCGTGATTGAGCAAGCGCAAAGGCACATACAAGGAAGCAAGGTATGGAGGCATAGGCGTGAAGGCGCATGTGCAGAGTTGAAGGCTCGGAGGCACAATCATAGAGGCTTAGGAGTGGAGGCACAACTGTGGAGTGGTAGGCGTGCCAGCGCAGAGGTGCACACACGGAGGTGTAGGTGTGGAGGCACGGGCGTGAAGCATAGGCATGGAGGCAAAGGCGCGGAGGTACCAGTGCGGAGGCACATGCACAACAACAAAGGCGTGGAGGAGCAAGCGCGAGGAGCAGGCGCGGAGGCGCAGGAGCACATGTGCAGGGGGAGCATGCACAGGCGTGGAGGCACAATTGTGGAGGCGTAGGCAAGGAGTAGCATGTACGGTGGTGCAGGGGCCGAGGCGCTCTCGCCGACGCACAGGTGCAGAGGCAGGCCGAAAAGGTGTAGGCGTATAGGAATAGGCGCGGAGGTGTAGGCACGAAGGCTCAAGCGCAAAGTCGTAGGCCCGGAGGCGGAGGCGCACAGGCGCAGTCATGGAGGCATAGGCATGAAGATGCATGTATAGAGGCATAGGTGTGAAGGCGCATGTGTGAAGGTGCTGGTGGTGTCGTATGCACGCTGATACTAAAGCACAGGCAAGCATTTGCAGGCAAGCATGCACAGGCAAGCATGTGCGGGGGTGGAGGCGCAGACATGGAGGCGTAGGCGTAGAGGCATAGTCGCGAAGGTGTTGGCATTGAGGCAAAGTGTGAAGGCACATGCGCAAAGGCACATGCACACATGCGAAGGCTTGAAGGCACAGGCACAGAGGCACAGGCGTGGAAGCCCAGGCATGGAGTGGCAGACATGATTGCATGTAGGCATAGGTATGGAGGCGCACGTGCGAAGGGCAGGTACACAGGTGGAAGTGCAGAGGAGCCAGTGCGAAGGTATAGGCACTGCACCGAAGGTGTAGAGGAGTAGGTGTAGAGGTGAAGGTGCCATGGCATAGGTGCGTTGGCGTAGGCAAACAAGTGGAGGCATAGAGTGGCAAGCCCAAAGGCGCATGCGAGGATTCGTAGGTGTACTAGCACGGACGTCGAGGCACTGGCATAGAGGCGCATGCGCAAAAGGCACAGGCACAGAGGTGCAAGCACGTAAGCATAGGCATGAAGGTACAAGCACGAAAGCGCAGGCGTAAAAGGCGCAGGCATAGAGGTGCAAGCACAGAGGCACAGCCATGAAGGTGCAGGCACAAAGGTGCACGCCCGAAGGAAGAGGCGCAAAGATGTAGGAGCAAACAAGTAGGCGTAGAGGTGCTGGTGTGATAGCGTAGGCACAGAGATGTAGGCAGAGTGGCAAGCATGCTTGTGCAGAGGCGCATTCGTGGAGGTGTAGGCGCAGTAGCGAAGGTGGAGAGCTGCAGAAGTGGAGACACAGATGTGGAGGAGTAGGCGCGAAGGCCCGACTGCAAAGGCGCATATGCGAAGGCGCAAGCTTGGAGGTACAGGCACAAAGGCGTAGGTTTAGAAGTGCAGGCATGGACTGGCAGGGATGTTTGCACGAAGACATAGGTGTGGAGGCGTAGTCATAGAAGTACAATCACAGAGTGGAAGGCACATTGGCATCGAGGAGTAGGCACGGAGGCATAGGCGCAGTGGAGCAAGCTTGGAGACACAAGCACAGAGGCACAGGAAAAAAGGCGCAGGTGCAGGGACGTAGGCGCAAAGGAGCATGCGCGGAGGCACAGGCTGGGTGGCGGAGGTGTCGAGGCGTAGGTACGAAGAGACAGGCTCGGAGGTGCATGTGCAGAGGCGTAAGCATGGAGGTGTAGGCACATAGTGGTAGGCACGCTGGCTCGGAGGCGTTGCCCCAGAGGTGCGAGTGTGGTGCCGCGTGCGTAGAGGCGTAGGTCATGAGGCACGGGTGCAGAGGCATAGCTCCATAGGTTCAGGAGCGGGGGCGCATGGGCTAAGGCCCAAGCGTGAAGGTGCAGACATAGAGACACAGGCATGGAGGCGCAAGTGCAAACATGTAGGCGCGGAGTGGCAGGCGCCATGGCGCGGAAGCACAAGCGCAAAGGAATAGGCTTGGAGGCACATTCATGGAGGCGCAGGCACAAAGGTGCAGGAGCAGAGGCGGAGGCATGGAATTGAAGACATGGAGACGTACGTGCAAAGGTGTAGGTGCGGAGGTACATGTGAGGAGGTGCATGCAGGGAGGCGCAGGTTTGGAGGTGAAAATATGCAAGTGCATGCACGGAGGTGCAGGTGTGGAGTAGAAGGCATGTTTGTGCGGAAGTGCGGGTGCGAAGGCGCAGGCCCAGAGGTGTAGGCACAGAGGTGCAAGATTAGAGTGGTAGGCATGCTGGAACGGAAGATCAGGCACGTAGGCGAAGGCACAGAGGTGCACGCGTGGAGGTGGAGGCTTGGAGTCATAGGTGTCGAGACCCATAGGTGAAGGCGTAGGTGTGGAGGCACAAGCGCGAAGGAATAGGCACGAAGGAACAAGCGCAGAGGCGCAGGCGCGTATGCAATTCCGTAGAGGTAAAAGCACGGAGTGACAGGCACGTTGGTGCGGAGGCGTAGGCTCAGAGGTGCAGGAGTGGTGGCACATGCATAGGAGTGTAGGCTTTGAGGCGCAGCCACGGAGGCGCAGGCACAGAGGTGCAGGCTCGGAGACATAAGCTTAGAGGTGCTAGCAGAGAGGTGTTAGCGTGGAGGCCCAGGCGCAGAGGGGTGCGTGCGGATTGATAAGAAGCAGGCGGGGAGTTCCAGGCGCGTAGGTGTAGGCGGGAAGGTGCAAGCGCGAAGGCAAAGTCATGAGGGTGCAGGCGTTGAGGCGCAGACGCAAAGGCACAGTTGTTGAGGAGAAGGAACGGAGGGACTAGCATGGTTGTACAGGCTCAGAGACACATACAAGGAGGCGAGGCGCAAAAGCATAGGCGCAAAGGTGCATGTACTAAGGCGAAGGCTTGGAGGCATAGTCATGGAGGCATAGGCATGGAGGTACGCATGTGGAGTGGCAGGCGTATTAGCGCAGAGGCGCACACGTAGAGGCGCAGGCGTGGAGGCAGGGGCGTGAAGCGTAGGCATGGAGGGAGAGGCGCAGAGGCACTGGTGCAGAGGCGCAAGAACAAAAGGTGTAGGCACAGAGGTACATATGTGGAGGTGTATGAACAAAGGCGCAAGCCCAAAGCGGTAGGCCCAGAGATGCAAGCGTGGAGGCGCGGTCATGGAGGCATAGGCGCAAAGACGCAAGTGTAGAGGCACACGCGTTGAGGCGCAGGTGTGGAGGTACTGGTGGTATTACAGGCGCGTTGGCACAAAGCATAGGCAAGCATGTATAGGGGCGCATGTCCAAGGGTGTAGGCGCAGGTGTGGAGGCGCAAGCATAGAGGCACAAGCACGGAGGTGCTAACGTGGAGGCCAAGGCGCAAAGGTGCAGGCACGGAGGTGAAGGCGCCAAGGCATAGGCGTGGTGACTCAGAAGCGGAGGCGTAGGTGCGAAGGTGAAGGCGTAGAAGTACAGGTGTAGAGGCAAATACATGAAGGCACAAGCTTGGAGGCGCAGGCACAAATGCACAAGCCCGGAGGAACGGGCGTGTAGTCGTAGACATGCTGGCGTAGAAGTGCAAGAATTGAGGCGCAGGTGTCGAGGCTCATGTGTGGAGGTGCAGGCGTAGAGGTGTAGGCGCAGAGTAGCAGGCGCACAAGTGCGGAGGAGCAAGCACGGAGGCGAAGGTGCAAAGGCGTAGGCTTGGAGGCGCAAGAGCAAAGGCACAGGCATGGAGGCGTAGGCACAGAGGCACAGGCACCTGGGCCCTTGTGCCGAGAACCTGCCATGGAGGCACTGGTGTTGAGGCGCGGGCGTGGAGGCGCAAGCACAACGGTGTAGGCAAGGAGGCCCAGGCGCTGAGGCGCTGGTGTGGAGGCCCAAATGTGGAGGCATAGGCGCAAAGGTACAAGCATGCAAGCGCAGACATGTAAGCTCAGGTGCATAGCTGCGTGCGCACAAGCATAGGCACGGAGGTGCAGGCGCAGAGGTAAAGGCGCTGAGCTGCCGACATGGAGGACAAGGTGGGGCTACGCAGGCGTGGCGGGGTAGGTGCGGAGGCGCAGCCATAGAGACACAAGCAAGGAGGCCCAGGAGCGGAGGCACTGGCGTGTAGGTGTGGGCATAGGCATGGTGCCACAGGATCGGAGTGGTAGGCGTGGAGGCGTTGGTGTGGAGGTGAAGGCACAAAGGGATGGGTGCGGAGGCTCAGATGCAAAGGTGCATGTGTGTAGGCACAGGCGCAAAGGTGCAGGAGCAGAGGGACAGGCATGTAGGCGCAGGCGCAGAGCTGCAAGCACGGAGGCATAGGCATGGAGTTGCAGGCGTAGAGGCATAGGTACGGAGTGGCAGGTGCGCTAGCACGGAGGCGCAAGCACGGAGGCGCAGGCACAGAGGCAAAGGGGCAAAAGCGTAGCCGCGAAGGCACATGCACAGAGGTGTAGGCGTGGAGGCGCGGGCGCGGAGGCGCAGGCTCGGGGGGACAGGCACAGCGGCACAGGCATGGAGGCAGAGGTAAGGTTGTAGGCCAAAAAATAAAAATTGAAGGTGAGAATTGTGATTCTAAGAAAAATCGTGACTGCAATTCCAGGATCAAAACTGGAATTGCAATTTCGGGTCTTGGGAACAAAATTATGATTCCCAACACTGTAGTCAGAAACCACACAACTCGGGAAACAAAGTGGCCTAATAGTGGATGAACGAATACACAAGAGAATTTCTTCAATGATTCTATTGCCATCTACTCACAAAGCATGATTTCAAGAGAGGATCAATATGAAAGTTATGAAAATACCCCTTTGATTTTTCACATATTTCTCCAGAATTGTGATTCTGGAGAATCCTCAGCAGCATCTATTGCAGCCATTAACAATTTGTTTCCGCCATACTTTCATGACTTTGTCATCGTACATCCTGACGACATCATGGTTTATACCCGCACATTAGAGGAGCATGGTGGACGTCTCCAAAAGGTCCGTATAATGTTACCAAGAGAGGACTTCTACAGAAACTCTTAGATGGCAAATGTAGCCACTGTTTGATCACATTTTGTGGCCAAGTCCTTGGCGACGGAAAAATTACAATGGATGTGAGAGAACTGGAGGCAATTGTTCATTGGCCTACGCAAACCAATGTTTGAGACTTCAAAGTACTTTCAGGGTTCCGCAGTTACTTTCTTTGATTCTTACACAACTATGCCGGAGTGTTAGCATCTACCTACATTGTCACTCATTGAACTTCTTAGTCGAGTTGGTGAAAAAGCGAACAAGAATTGTTCAGCTCTTTGAGAAATGCTCTTACCTTGGTGTCAGGCTTACTATTGGGAGAGCATCCCATGGACTATGTCATGGCCACCGATGTGTCTGATTGGATTCATTCTTCTCCAAGGCAACAGTGGTGGAGAACAACTAGTTGCACGGAGCTAAATTGTATGGTGTACAACGATACCTTTTTGGTTTACATGCATGTGTTCAAGACGTGGCGGTGTTACCTGGGATGCCGACGATGTATCGTTTTTACCGATCACAACGCACAAATTTGTGTCTGGACATAGTCAAATCTGAGCCGTTGGTGTAAACTCGATCGATGAAGTTACTCGATTTAATCATTGACCACATTATTTATTACGGACCTGGACAAGTTTTACGGGAATTGTGATTTGGTAGCCAAATCTAATATCTCATATTGGCACGCTATCTGTAGAACAACACCAATACCTTGCGAAGGTGTTTGCAAAAGGATAAGAGGAGTTTGGAAAATTAAGAATAAACTCCTGTTTGACAAACCATACTAGTGAAGACGATTTAATCCCCAACTTATCGTACCACCACTCGATGATCGATGCCGCATGCTAGTGAAGGAGTTCCTCGGCACTGGTCTAAGTGGACACGTTGGCAAGGAAAAGAGGCCGGGAAAACCTACAAAGTAATGATGGTGGGACAAGATGCAAACAGACATTACATCCCACTGCAAGATATGCAACGTGTGTCAATGCCACAAGTTGAGACAAACCGAATCCTCAGGTTTGCTTCAACTGCTGCCGGGACCCAACAAACCAAGGTCGGAAATATCCAGGGACTTCATGACGGATTAATCCTTCACAACTGAGGGATCTGAAGCAGTCCTTGTGGTTGTCAACTGGTTCTTGAAGATGTCACATTTCATCCAAACAACAACAAAGGTCACCACCAGGGTAACAGCATGGCTGTTCCTCAACAACCTTCCTGGAATACACAACGTCCCCTCCTCCATAAAGAATGACAGAGATGGAAGGTTCACCAGCAGATTCAGGCGTAAGTTGATAGCTCGTTACGGCCATTGGATCCATCTATCAACAGCATCGTATACCAAACCTCACGGGCAGACTGAGCACCAATCACCCGCTTATCCAACTACTCCAAATGTTGTGCAAGCCACATGGTACTGACTGAGCGGTCAACATACCCGCTGTAAAACTCTCATACACCCCCAGGACCTCTGCATTGACGGGTTGAAATTCCTTCTGATGTGGTTCATGGAAAACTGCCAGCAACCCCGGCATGTATGCAGATTTTGAGCAATATGTCCATCGGCAACATCTACTGGCGAGACTTCCAAAGTGCAGAGGACAAGACTCGACATACGCTTGCGAAGACTCAAGAGACAATGAGGAAAGCAGTCGACAAGCACTAGAGGGGCACCAAGCTCCATATTGGTGATCGCGTCCTACTGAGCTTGGTGAATGTCAGATTGCGAGAACAGTACTACGCAAAGCTCAAACCAAAGTACCACTTGGGGCTGTTTGAAATCGAAAAACTGTGGATACCTGTCTTTGCAAAGCTTTCCCTTCCTGGCAGCATGGTGATCCTCCTGGTGTTCCATATCACCTGACTCAAACCCTGTTGGGACCCAAAAAAGAGTTTCCTCAGAAGAGATGTGTCGATGCTTCCACTTGTCGAAGCAAACGAGTGCAGGGAGTACAAATTCAAAGGCATTCTTGGACACCACCGATAAGGAAAAGTGATGGATTAAGTCATCAAGTTTCAAGGCTACGCCGCTTCACGCGACAACTGAAATCCCTGTGATAATCGACAAGATGTTGATCAACATACCAAAGGTTACTTTAGCTGGCGTTGACCTACTTCTTACAACTTGGCGGGACATCATTTATAGAAGGGGAAAATCGTTATGTCTTTGACATACACGAGTTCCTGAATTCCACACATGGGC
>SZWC01010374.1:35747-68775 GCA_023375785.1 Penium margaritaceum | reverse complement strand
AGAGAGAGAGAGAGAGAGAGAGAGAGATTACGCGACCTCTGTCCTGCTACTTCAAAAACAATTCCCGGACACCCACGTGGACGCCGTCCACCCAAAATCCTAAGCAACTCCCACGCAGTTGTCCAAGAGAAGAGGCTCGAGCTATAAGATTAGGTTTCAACGGACTCTCCGCGCACTCCATGCAGCTGCATGAGAAGCCCTGGAAAGAATGTCATCCAAAACTACAACCTCTGTCCCGTAAGGCTCTAACGTGCCGACGAATGAAGCATTCAGGGCATCAAGCACTGTGACGCAGCACCTGGAGCCACTCAAACCTTCGCATCCGAATGAATCTTTCACTGCAGGAACCAACGGACCCGTTGGTTGGACCGCACGCTCTCCACCCACCAGGTTCTTCTTCACGATGTCTAGAAGGTCCGAGGGCGTAGCACTGGTGGCGCTCTGCTCAAGCTCTTTCAGACCCTCCTTCACGCGCTTCAGCGGCTCCCACGACTCGGCGCCGGGCAGCTGCCACTTCTGCTGCCTCACGGCACGGTTCCAGTCGTCAAACGTGATGAACTGTTTGCCGTCAAATGGCTTCAGCAGGACAGCCTCTGCCGGACTGCGGACCAACTGCTGCTGAGACTGCGACTGCGCCTGATGAATCTGCTGCTGGATGGTCCCCGCCTCGCTCTGAGTCGCCTGATGGTGCTGCTGGTGCTGCTGCTGCATTAGATGCGGCGGAGGCTGCNAGCTGGAGGCTCTTGACCACGTCCAACGGATCCTGCATCGGCAGCATGCTGCCACCCATCTCCGAGGAGAGAGGGTTCCCGCCGGCGAGGGCCCTGCGGCTGCTGTCCTGAAACTGCTTCACCAGCTCACCCGCCGTCACCTCCTTGCCGCCGCTGAGTGGGATGCGGATCTTCTCCCATTCGTCCAGACTTGGGGGCATCTGCGGCACCATCTGCTTCAGGCTGCTGGTACGCTCCGACAGCAGCTTGAGGTCCGACTCGGCATTCCGCTGAGCGTCTAAGAGAGATTTGGAGATGAAGGCAAAGCCCTTACCCTTGGGAGAGGCAGCACCGCCCACCTGCCAACCCAGGAAATGCTGCTGCTGCGCTTGCTCCTGCTGGAGCTGCTTAGGAGCCTGCTGCCTTTGCAGGCTGAGGTTGATGTCTGCGAAGTCCATGGGGCGGGGCACCATGGCGTCCGCACCTGGCGCAACAGTGAAGCAAGCGAGGTCTCTGATTCACAGTCGGAAACGGAGGGAGCCTAACTCGGATCACCAAGAAAGGGACACGATGAGGGATGGGAGCGAAAGCACGTTGAGGAACTGGTGCCCAAGATTAGACAGCTTCAGCGAACGGAGGGGCACCTTCATGTTTTACTACCACTGGATTAAGCAATCTCCTCCCGAGCTCAGAGGGCGGCCGCCCATACCCTAGGTGCACGTGAGTCAGCCTGACGGCCTCCAGCAGCTCCACCATGTCATGTGTGCTCCCAAACGGCGCATGACTGCAGGCGTGTCGCAGAACCTCTGGAAGCATCAGGCAGGCGTGGCATGCAACGGCCGTCCAATCGACGCATGCATCTTCCCGGCATCTCGCTGCGAAGCGTGCCGACGTCCGTGCCTCCGCTGATTTCGGGCGAAACGTCTACGACCCTCATCGGCGCGATCTCTCCTGTTCAGGGAAGCTCCCATGCGCCGTCACCGTCGATTGAACCGACGGTTCTGAATTCGTGCGTGCACAGACCAAAACCCGACCGTTCAACTCGCGCAGCACTCCCGTCGTCCCGTGAGCTCCGAGGATTCGGGAGGGGATCAAGTAAGCGTACCACCATGCCTTGAAAAAGATTCAGGAGGGAAACTCAGTTCACCACTATTCATGAAACGATCTCAAAGCTTTGTTGCGTTCACAGAGGAACATGCATGAATGCTGCTATAAAGATGAGGACAAAGAATAGCCTCAATTACTGATGAGAACTTAACAACGTTTACAATGCAAAAAAAACACAAGTTTATGACGGAACGAAAACAACTTCAAAATTCTTCATGAATGATAAATTTAACTGGCACATAATCATCAAAGGAAAAAATGTAGTATTCCCATTTGCAAACAACAAAAAAAGCCATTATGTGCACAACATGCACAAAAACAGATGAATAGGAAAAATTGTGTTTATTTAGTATCACACTTTGGTATTTTCAGTTCATACTTTCAAAATCAAAATAACATTTAAGTTTGAAGTTAAAAATCACATACTCATTCAAACTGGATAAAACCATTTTCTACAATCATTTAGAATCAACTGTTCTGATAAAAAATTTAATTTCATAATTTCTATAAACTATGTTTTAAACTTTTAAATTCTTTATCAATTTTAGTAAATCAGCATGAAAATGATTTGGGTTTTCAACTTCACTTCTCACCCTAAAAATCATGAAATCATATTATTAGAAACTTCATTCATTTTATGATAAAATAAAAAAACCTCTAAGGGTAGTTTTCACATCTATGGTACTTTTCAATCAAAACATAAAGTTACGAATTAATTTTTCATGAGAAGATAGGGAAGCAAGCCATTTCTTCACGTAACTTTGATGATATTCAACTATGTAAAAATCATGATTGGCATATAAAATCTATTCTTGATGCATAAATTTGATACAAGTTTCATGCACTTTAAAGGGAAAAAACTTCCATCACCAAATCCAAAGTTCTCTAGGAACATAGATTAGGAAGATGAAAAGAGGTCATTCTGAGCAATCTTTTTGAAGGAATCACAAGGTTGTCTAGCTTTGTGATTGATTAGAACAATTTTTGTAAGAAAAAATTGATACAAATCATAATTTAAATGTGTCATTTGGTAAACCATAAGACAAGATATCTTCCTCTGGAGTTATGTTTACGAATCTATGTAATCATGTTGGTTCACACCGATGTTCCCTTTGATAAGGTGACAGAAAAGTGGAACATAATTATTGATAACCTTACTTTGACTACTAGTTTCAACTCATGATGGATCACACTAAATTGAAATTGTAAGATTATGAAGGAATCAACAAACTACGATACATGTTTTTCTCCTATCCATAATGTTGTTTACAGACCACTTATGAAAACAACAAGAAAGGTGAAATATTCCCCTATCACATGTTTCATTTTAGAAACAGCGTAAAAGAAGGAAAGGGGTTCTTCTCTCCCTCAACTTAATAAATTTATTGACAAAAAATGATAAAAACCAACATTTATCCCATGTACATCATTAACAAATAATGCAAACGTCCAAAAATTGGTGAAGAAGGTCTCTCCAATTTTTTTTAATATTTTACAATGAAAAAATAAAATGAAGCATCCAATTTAAATAACACATCCATTCGTGAAGGGATTCAAGAAAGTTTTCATACATGAGGCAATTTCCTCTCCCACTGCTCACTTAAACATGGCTCTTTGCCTCAAAACTTTAAAAAAATGTTTCTTCTCCGAGTTTCCCTCTAGAATGTTTTGAAGGGATGAGAAAGGAATCAAATTTGTAGGCCATCACTTATAAAACGATCTAAGTGTACAAATGAGAAGTGAGATTGACTTCTCTCTTCCTTACCCCTCGTAGGAGGTAGAGTCAAGATAAGGGTGATATTTTCTATATCCAGAAATCGCGGGAATATGAACCTTAACAAGGATTTATCCCATGTGTACATTCAAAAATGGGAATTGTTCTGGATTGATATATTCATGTGATTCAGGAACCGTAGGTTGTTTCTCTTCATCATATCCGGCTTACGAATTGCTTTCATTGTTCAGTATGTAGCTATTTGAAGGTTTGTTTTTACCGGGGGACGGTGAAGGTTGGCCGGTTCGCACCTGGCCGTCAGGGATGGGAGAAGCCTGGACCTGGTCGTCCAGCCTCCGGGAAAACATTCCTTTGTTTCTTTCGGCCACTCCGGGGCCTCCGTCCTCGTCAGAGTGTGCGGTTGCTCAATTAGCTGCTAGTTTGGAAGCTTCGGACGCGCTTCGAATGTCGAGAAGTTGCTTGAGGCTTCAAATCCTTGCCCCAAAGACGGACGATTTGTTGCGTGAGAATGGGGGCGGAAACAGCAACAGCTACTCGGTCCTGTTTTTTAGATATGGACTTTTCATGCTGACGAGGCACATCGCTGATGACGCTGGTGTTTTTGCGGCCTTCTGAACCCTGAGTCCACTGCTCCGCCAAATCGAACACTGTTCGACGGGTCGCACGGTCACCCTAAACGTACAGCCGATTACGGGCCGTGGCAAACCGTAACTGATTCAGCAGGTTGGGCTAGTGGGGGGAGGGGGGGGGGGGTGTCGGGACCTTTCTTGCAACAAAACTAAAAATCGTACGGAGGGGATGGACGTTTCTAATGGTAGTAGAGGAGGGCTAGCAGCAACTGTCCAGATGCAACAGAAAACAAATGAGTCCTTAAACTTCTAGATTGCACCTGGATCCTACCACTAAATACAGTTTACCACAAACATGAACCTGTCCTTGTCCGAAATGTCTTTTCCCTTGACAGCGGACTGATGTATGGTCAAACTCAGCATTAAAAACAGCCCTAGGATTTACCCCGCAAATCCATGGTCATTGCATCGATAATCTTCCTTTGCCCATTTCCAAAAACGTATGATCTGGGAATAATACATAAAAAAATTATCCTGTAGCTCAACCTCTCGTCTCCTCCCCACCATTGTATGTCAATGTTTGGATGTTTCAACCACATACCGTAGTGTCTATTATATTCGCCTATCTTCTAGAATTGAATTAAGTGACAGTTAAATTTTCCTATGATGTGTGGCCTAGTAATTTCTACCCTCCTTCTTCCATTGGTACTTTTGTTAAGAGTGAAATAGCTCGGATACCCATAAACCACAAAGTGTGACTCTAGTGCGTCCGGTAACGCTAAAAAAAAATACTCAAAAGCCCAGTCAAAAATCACGCTCGCTTGCGGCATGCGTTGATGGGCAAGCATGAAAAAAACTACATGTGGCCATTGCTACCATGCGAGAATCGCGGGGAGTGATGACCACTTTGTTTTTTTTTGTCACGCAAGACCCCCGGTTCGATTCAGGGTTTCATTTTTGGCGCCGGCAAAGCGCGCGCCAAACGCAAACCCCTAAATCGATCTGGGGGGTTTGCGTGACCAAAAAGAAAAGTCATCGCTCCTTCAAGATCGAGCGAAAAACGCCCTTCTTTCGTTTTGGTGAATTCTTATTAACGCAAACCTATTATTTTCACGCACAGACCGCAATGGGACCCTACCCACAAATACATTCAGGGTTTTAGGGTTTTTATTTTTGCGTAGGCTCCTACTGAGCCTCACGGTAGCAGGGCCCACTAGGTTCCCTTTCAACGCATGGGGAGTCTTGAACTCCCCTCAAACTCTAAACAAACCTTCCCCCCACTAGTATCACAAATAATTGAACGAAGGGGTTTGTGATGGTAGTGTTGTGATTTGTGACGTTCTTGTACAGTCTGTTGTGACTAGTCGGCCGTGTCCATACTCATGCAGATCCCTGAGGCGGGCCCTGGTGACACCGGTGCGACGACTGGCGGCGGTATACCAGATTGGAGCTGGCCGACTACTGTTCCAGAGCCCCGGACACTACAAGGACTTCTTGCTGTCTTTTCTACAGTTTGCAGGAGTTTCTCGGCGGACTGGCCATGAGCCCGATTTGCATGTTTTTGCATTGCATGTCCACCGTCTGATGATGAATGCATGCATGTGACCAGTCGTAGCGTCCGTCTTGTGATCCTGCACGTCTGGGTTCAGACGACGTAGCATTATGACATGTGTGCGCAGAGTTATGGCCAAAACAGTGATTTTGGGCCGGTTTTAGAACATCCCTTGGACCGGCGCGTGCGACACCCGCTGTGCGCCGCGGCAGGTATTTATGCCATGGACCTTTCATTCGTCATTTCTCTTTGCAAATGCTATTGAAGCATTTAGACACTTTGCCTTGTGTCCCCCGGTAAGAGTTTGAAGCATTCAAACTCTTACCGTTGCGTGCACGACTTGTGCCTGTCGTCACCGTCTGATCAGGCAGTGACAACTGGTCAACAGGAGTGTTGCTAGAAAGCTTCCTTGCATCTTCTCATGGTATCAGAGCAGTGAGACAGTTCTCACTGAGCTGCGCAACAGAGCAGCAGTAGTGAGAGTCACCGCTGTAGCATATCCACTGGGGCCTGTCGAATGCAGCCGGTCGCCGTCGACGCAGCCCACACCCATCACGTGAGACCGTAGCAGCGGCGTTGCCACCGTGCCAGCAGCAGCATAGTAGGAGAGCAGCAGTAGCAGCAGCGTTGTAGCACCAGCTACAACAGCGCGTGGCGGCAGCAGCAAGTGCAGCCGCCGTCCACAGCCGCAGCGGTGGCCTCGGCAACAGCAGCGCTGCGGCACGAGCAAAGGAGCAGCAGCGGCGGCAATAGTAGCACAGCAGCAGTAGCGTCAGCCGCGGCTGCAGCAGCAGAGCAGCAGCAGCTGCAGCAACAACAATGTAGTAGTAGCAACAGTAGTAGGGCGCGGCGGCAGCAGCGAGCAGCAGCCGCAGCGCGCAGCAGCAGTAGCGGCATTGCGCAGCCGCTGCTGCCACAGCTGTGCACGCAGCCACGCAGTTGTTGTTGCAGCTGTCTGCACAGCATAGCTGCAGCAGCAGCTGAGCGGAAGCTGCTACGCAGCTTTCTCGCAGCCGCCGCAGAGGGGCTGCACGCTCGCGCAAAACAGCGAGAGAGAAAAAGAAGAAGAAAAAAAGGGAGAAAGGGAGTCGAGATGACGTCAACAGTTTTGCTTGCTGACATCATCAGGCTGTGATGACATCGGCAACCACCTGCTGATGTCAGCACCATACTTAGCCAAATTTTTGGCCGGATTGTCAAAAGTTGCCAGCATCTCAACTCTTCGGCAAACGTTGAGGCTTTCGAAATCCGACAAACCTGTCCTGTCGACCCATACTGAGAGGCGACATGGATTCGTCTGACAACAAGGGGGAGGGGAGAGGTGATCCTTCCTCCTCTTCTTTCGGGGTCCTGAGCCCACGCTCGCAGGCCATTGAGGACCTGTGGAGCCAGTAGGATGAGATGCGTCGCCTACTGCGGGAGCAGACTGATGCCATCCGCACGCTGACTGAGCCTCTGCGTGCCCAGTCCACGATCCCACGGCAGGTTTCGGAGGGAGCTGCCGGCGTCGCGGTCTCTACATAATAGTCAACTCAGGCACCCGTGACAGGAGGTAGACCTGACCCACCACCTCCTGACCTCCTGGATGATGATCCATTCATGCCAGGCATCACAGGTGACTCCCCCAATCATGAGATTCGAGTTCTTCAGGAGCGCCTCCGTCAGCTGCAGACGGGCACTAGACCTCCTCGGTTTCCTCCGATACGATCGTCACCCGACTATCCCCGTGACTATCCCCTTCCAAGAGTCTTCCCCATCCCTCTTCCTCCTCAACCTACGGCTGCTCTCCCCACGGAGCGGCAACCTAAGGGCTTTGAGACACCACCTCCACGGTACATCAGTAAGGACGGCTTCGACTGCTGGGAGATCCTCTTTAAGGTTTGGGCTACTTTAGAGGGAGTGTGGCCCTACTACCACAGCATGTATCAGCCTACAGACCCAGCATAGGTGCTGACAGCAGCGAGGGCGATGCGAGGACTTCTCTATGCCATGCTACGCGAGACCGTCGTCAATTTCCGTCCCTTCCTTGGCGAGGCCGGCACAGGCATCGGCGCCAATCCACGCGGAGGTTGGGATCTGGACTTATCCCTACTGGCCACAGAGACGCACGCCACTTGTGTAGTACACATTTGTGCCTTCCACTCTCTCCGTCAGGAGCACGCAGAGCCTCCAGTCGATTACTAGCGACGCGCCATGCGCATCTACACGCGCCTTGGGACCTTAGGAGGCACACAGCTGTGGGCGCTCCGTACGATGATACTCGAAGTTTGCCTTGAGTACACAAACATCTTCACACGGTACAGCGACGCTGTCCTCGAGTGCGTTTCAACCACTCTACAACTTCTCCCCTGGGCACATCAGCTCCTCCTCCAGGTGACTTCAGCCCGCGAGGTAGCCGTAGTCCATCAAGAGACTTCTCTTGCTGCAGCAGTCATCGCATCACCACCATCTCCCCTCTTGCAGTCTCCTTCTTCATCCTCCATCACGTCCTCATCTTCCTCCTCCTCTTCGGCCCCGCCCACACCCACTCAGACACAAGGTGTTGCAGCAGCAGCTCAGGGGAAGAAGAAGAAGGGGAAGCGTGGATCAGGTCAACAACAGTCACAACAGCGGTCGTCATCCAGTGGTAGCAGTGGACGTTTTGTTCACTGCTACAACTCTGGAGGCGCCCATCGCTACACTGAGTGCCAGCAGCCGCTCGACTGGGCACGGATTACTCGTGGGCTCTAGGCTGCACACGCCCATCGTTCCACATCCAGCACATCATCCTCGCCATCCTCCGGACGCGTGGCGGCCACGACTGCAGCTGTTCTCGCTTCCTCACCGGCGAGTAGCAGTGATTTGGACCCATGCAACCGCACCATCGCTGAGCTCTGACACCTTCTGGCGCTCCGCTTTCAGGGAGGTGCGAGTGTGTTGTCATCGTCGGGCGGTCCACAAACTGTCTGTCCGTCCGTTCCTGTGGGTCGTCACGACGCATGTGGGGAAGCACAGTCAGCATGTAATGATGATGGGCCTGACTACACCGATTGGATTCATGAGTCTCATCTTTGTGCCCTGCGTCATTCCTCCACACTGACGGCTCAGCATCCCTCTGATGCTGAGTGTTCCATTGCCCGTTGTACACTGACGTCCACTAGTCGTGACTCTGGTGGCACTTGGATCATTGATTCTGGTGCCACTCATCACATGACGTGTCGTCGTAGTGATTATGTGGTTCTCAGTCCTGTCACGTCTGTCCGTTCCGTCCGTACAGGCTCTGGTCAGTCTTTTTGATTCCATGGTGTTGGGGTTGTTTGTTTCGACGGTCCGTCTGGCCCCTTGTACCTTTCCGACGTGTTGTTTGTGCCTGATCTTGAGCTCAGACTTCTTTTTGTGTGTGCTTGCACACTGATGGATCTCTCTGTGGAGCATACCGCAGACTCAGCGACTTTGACTACTACTGACACTCGCAGTGTTGTCCTTCGTGCCTCAGTCGTAGATGATTTGTATCGCCTCTCTTGGACCTCCTCCCCTCGCTCTCTTTCCTCCTCTGGTCGGGTCTTTGTCACTGGTGATCTGTCTCCGGAACACCAGCGGTTGCTTCATCACCGTTTGTGTCATGTGGGCTCCAATACAGTGTCGAACCTCATTCGGACACAGCCAACTCTTGATCTTGACACGGATTCTTTCGAGAAGCCACCCAAGACCGACTGTCTCTTTTGCGCTCAGGGGAAGATGCACCGATGCACCTACCCTGACTCTCATTCCCGAGCGCTTCGGCCTCTCGAGCTAGTTCACACAAACCTTCTCGGTCCTCTTCCGGTCGAGTCCCTATCTGATCGGGGCCGGTATGTTCTGACTCTGACAAACGACTTTACCTGGATGCGGTGGGTCTACAGCTTGCGTCAGAAGAGTGATGCCGCCCTTGCGGTTTGACTCTGGCTAGTGATGGTTGAGCGTCAGTCACGTCATACGCTACGTAATTTCTGCTCGGATCGCGACAGTGAGTTCCTTGGCGAGATGGATGGGTTCTTTGCTGAGCACGGGATTTTTCACCAGGTATCCGCTCCTGCTAGCCCTGAGCAGAACGGTGTTTTTGAGCGTTGGAACCGTACCATGGAGGATGCGGTTCGCGCTATGTGGTCTGAGTGCGGTCTCCTTGAGTCCTTTGTCTTTGAGGGTTTTGCCTACATGACTTGGGTCTAGAACCGCCTCCCGCATGGTCTGCTTCCGGACCACATTATACCGTATGAGCTCTGGTTTGGACAACGTGCTGACCTTTGTCTCGCTCGCGTGTAGGGATCCCTGGCCTCTGTGTGGTACACCAAGGACGAGTAGGGGTCCAAGGTCTCACCTCGGGGCCGCTTGTGTGCCTTTATAGGCATTTCCCCACGGTCAAAGGCCTGGCGCTTCTGGGACCCTACTCGTCGTCGCGTCATTGAGTCACGCGACGCGCACTTTTTTGTGTCTCTCACCTACCGTGACTTGACTTCAATCATGGCACTCTCTGCCACACATGTTCCTACCTGTGAGGGTTCTCGGTGGTTGGGGGAGACTTCTACGCCAGCGAGCACCTCTCACTAGGCTGATGTGTCCGTTTGAGCCCCCTTCACCTCTCGGTCTCCGGCCCTTGATGACCCGGCGATCATCGCTGTCGATCCAGAGACCTCGCCCATACAGCCTGTTTCATGCCCCGTAGGTGCCCTTGCTTCTGTTCCTGCGCCTACTTCTGCGCAAGTACTCGCGTCTGCTGGCACTCCTGTTTCTATGTCTGCTCGAGTCTCGCCTACTCCCACATCTGCCCCTGCTGGCACTCCTGCCTCCATGTCAGGTCCAGTCTTGCCTACTCCTGCTGTCACACCCAGCCCCGTGTCCCCCACACACGCATCTCCTCGCACGGCATCACCTGCCTTGCCTCAGTCCCCACCAGCTGTAGTCGTGCCTGTCCCTGAGCCTGAGGTGCGCCCCTCGAGCTCCGCTTTCTCCCGTGAGCCCGGTGGCCGTCTTCGACCACTGGATTCCGGAGCTCAGCGAGCGTCGGGCCCCGCACCCAGGCGCCCCTCTCGCAGCATCGCGAGTGGTGACCCTCGCACAAAGGCCCTAGGCTTGAGTGTCCGCATTGAGCTCATAGAGGTACATCCAACGTGCCCCGTAGGGCACGATCTCGTCACTCGCGAGTTCCATATCGCTTGTGATGTAGCAGCTGATCTTGTGGTCATCAAGCCTAGCACCAAGGCATGTGCCCTTGGCGCCCGACCCGGGCACCCTGATGGAAGCTCTCTCATCACAGGATGCTGACGCTTGGCGCGCTGCCTATGAGGATGAGCTTTGCGCTATCCAAGAGCATAGAGTCTATGAGCTTGTCGACCTTCCGCCTGGGAGGAAGGGCTATTGAGGTCTAGTGGGTCTTTTGCAAGAAAGTGATGCCGGATGGCTCATTGGAACGCTACAAGGCCCGCTTGGTCATCAAGGGGTACTCTCAGATTGAAGGCGTGAATTACACTGATTCTTCTGCCCCTGTCGGCCGCATGACCTTAGCTCAAGCTCTATTTGGTGTAGTGGCTCAGCGTGACTGGGAAGTGCACCAGATGGACGTGAACAATGTGTTCCTCCATGGCTCTGTGGATGAGGAGATTTACGTGGCTCAGCCACCAGGCTTTGAGGACGGTGACAAGGTCTGGCACTTGCGCAAGTCCTTGTACGGCCTCAAGCAGTCTCTGCGGTGTTGGAACCGGGAGATCACCAGCACTTTGACTCGTGCGGGATGTGTACAGAGCGAGGCAGATCCCTCTCTCTTCATCCTACCCACACCCGAGGGGCTCATCGCCATCCAAGTCTATGTCGATGACCTTCTGATCACGTCTCCGTCCCTGGAGGCGGTGAAGGAGGCCAAGGCTGTCCTTCAAACTACTTACAGGATGAAGGACCTCGGTCCTCCATCGGTGTTTCTTGGTATGGAGATCGTGCGAGATCGCAGACGTCAGACACTGTTGCTGCATCAGGCCCAATACGCACGAGTCATGGGGGAGCATTTCAGTGACCTCCTTGGTGCAGTGCCCACCGCTTCCACACCTCTTACACCTGACGGGTTGGATGCCCTGAAGGTGGATGATCCCACACAGTTGGGAGAGACAGTGGACGTGACCTTGTACCTCCGTCTCATCCGATCTCTGATGTACCTGGCCACTACCACGCGTCCTGACATCACGTTCGCCGTCAACCTCCTCGCTCAGTTCTCATAGGCTCCACGTGCCAGAGCCCTTCACGCGGCTGTGCGAGTGGTGCGGTACGTGGTCTCCATGCCGTACCTCGGACTCTGCATTCATCGGCAGTGTTCGATGGTTCTTGACGGCTACACTGAGAGTGACTGGGCCTGGAGCCCAGATGGACGCAGCCGTACTGGCTACGTGTTCTTGCTCAGCGGTACCGTTCTGTCTTGGCGTAGCAGGAAGCAGGGCTGCATCGCACGTAGCTCGTCGGAGGTAGAGTACGTTGCTTTGGGTACAGGGGTTGCTGAGGCGGTATGGCTGTAGCGCCTGTTTCTTGAGCTTGGTCAGTCAGTACCTGCCATTGTGCTTCGTTGCAACAACCAGAGTTCTCTCACCATTGCGGAGAACTCCGGTGTCTTTCATGCTCGCACGAAGCACATTGCGGTTGAGCATCACTTTGTGCGTGATCTGGTGGATCGACACGTGATTTGCGTCATGTGGGTTGGCACCGACATGCAGCGTGCTGATTTCTTGACGAAGGCACTAGCTCGCGGAAAGTTTCTTATGGCCATTTGTTCTGTTGGGCTTCACCCCATGCCTGAGAGTGGTTGAGTGTGGGATGTGTGTCCGTGTCCCATCTGTTTTACACACACTATTGTACTCGTCCCAGTGCTGCACGTGTATGGACATGCGTACCATGGGGTCATGGGGGAGTGTTGTGATTTGTGACATTCTTGTACAGTCTACTGTGATCACTCGGCCGTGTCCATACTCGTGCACATCCCTGAGGCGGGTCCTGGTGACACCAGTGCGATGACTGGTGGCGGCCTACCAGCTTGGAGCTGGCCGACTACCGTTCCAGAGCCCCGGACACTGCCGGGATTTCCTGTTGTCTTTTCTACAGCTTGCAGGAGTTTCTCGGCGGATTGGCCATGAGCCCGATTTGCATGTTTTTGCATTGCGTGTCCACCTTCTGGTGATGGATGAATGCATGTGACCAGTCGTAGCGTCCGTCTTGTGATCCTGCAAGTCTAGGTTCATATGGCGTAGCATTCTGACATGTGTGCGCATAATCATGGCCAAAACAGTGGTTTTGGGCCGGTTTTAGGACAGCCCTTGGACCGCCGCGTGCGATACCCGCCGTGCGCCATGGCAGGTTTTTATGCCATGGACCTCTCATTTGTCATTTCTCTCTGCAAATGCTATTGAAGCATTCAGACACTTTGCCTTGTGTCCCTTAGCCAAACTCTTGCCGTTGCGTGCACGACTTGTGACTGTCGTCACCGTCTGATCAGGAACTGACTCCTGGTCAACGGGAGTGTTGCTAGGAAGCTTCCTTGCATCTTCTCAAGTAGCAGAGGGCGCTGCATGCCATGCGTCGTCAGCGCATGGCATGCGGTTTCGCCATACATTTTGTCTGTTTTCTTTGTTACTGGCATGGCGGTAGTGACGACTGATGGGTAGTTGGGTTGTCTTTCGCGCGAAGACGGGAGAATCAGTTTATATTTCTACTATTTGGGTATCTCGTATAGTAACCTGTTTGTTCATTATGTGTTTGATAATGGTCGAATGTTTGTTCAGCTCCATTGTCTGTCCCCTCAACATGGAATGTCAAAATGTGAAATTCGGAACGTTGGAGGGACGCCGCGCCCCTACCACCCTTTGCACATTGCGTGTGCAATCTTGGCGACAAGCCACAGAATGCTTCCTTTTGTATGCGTGCATTGGACGACGATCCAATACACGTAGACTGACAGACTTCAAGGTTCTGAGCTTAGTCCCACAAGGGCTGAGCTGCCCCTTCAACAATTTTACGTGGACAAGTCCCCATGTTGCCATCCCGATGCAGCATGGCAGTGTGGAGTCTCATTTGTTTTTGACTGTGTTGTGTAAGCAACACAATGTGGAATAACTTCCTTATTGCATTTTTCTTTACAAATTACGTATAGAGTAATGGGTTTCTCGTAGTTTTATGAGTGATTCGTCCATGTGCAAAGAAATCCAATGTGTGTCAGGGTGGACGAAAGAACATAATTATTTTGGTCGAACATAAGAGACACTACAGTAGAGTTGAGGACAAACGCCAAAACCAAAGATTGGGCTCATTTTTTTGAAACTAGACATTTTGATTTGATGGATTCAATAATCTTTCAAGAACTCTCATGTGGTTTTGGAATTATCTCATTTGTTATTGTGCGCTACATGGTCTTAAAAAAGAGCCAAGAATGCGGCCCACATCAGATCTAATTTACATGGTATTGGGGGTAGATCTGAAAACTCCACCGCGGATACTGAATAAGATGGAAAGGCATGGACAGGATAAACATCCACGTATTGTTGTGTTCGAGGGATTTAGTGGATCAAGCAAAAGGTTGATTTCATTCTGAGCTGGTCTCAAGGAACATTTCATTCAACTTAGAAAGGAAGGAAGTGGGACGAAGAATTATGGTGCGATAGACCACTTTTTATTGTATTTCATCTTCCCTAGAAGAAAAAAAAGTCCTAAAAGGAACAAACTACTACGCAGGTTCAGGCAGTGGCGTAATTGATGCAGCGTGCGGGAACCCATGATCGTTGCTTAGTCTGCCCCCTTAGTCTGTTGCAATAGAGTTTAAGTCCGAGATCTCTGGTTTTTTACTCAGAATTGTGCGCGCCGGAGTTTCCGCCAGAAATCAGTTGGAATGAAGTAATGACTGATTAGGAATGAAGAATGAGCAACTAACTTAGACCCCTTTTAGTTCTAGCCTCACCTCAGCCCTGTGAGGCTTGTTACTAAAAAACCAGCCAACCAGGAAAATCCTAGCATTATCTTGTATGGTAGATTTTCTAAGGTGAGCTCTAACAGACACCAGGCAGCCCAAAACCCGGGCGTTGTCGGTTTTGCCAAAAAACTGGACCACACCAAAATCGCCACACTACAAATGAAATTGTGCAATCCGAATTAACAAGAAACATAGCGACGGGGAGTTACGGCTGCCTGAACTCAAGCGTAAAAAAAAATTATTTCGGAGAGCCAACTACGACTACTGATGACGTGGTAGTCAAGGGTAGCTGCTGATGGAGCTGGTCGTGCGAGCATACAATATTAGGAGTATTAGGAGAAGGAGAACCACATGATTGGTTTCACGGCAACATGTCCACTCCACCGAGCAGCACCCCGTTGGCTTCAACGTCCATCCTGTCAGTCGTCTGCACGAGCATGTACACCAGCTGAGAGGTCACAGTATGAGTGAGTGAGGCAATGCACATAAGAAAACAACAATACTCCTCCATGATCCATAGGCGTCAGTTTACATGAGCATGCAAAAGTGATGCACCCCCATGCTCCTCGACCCAAGACTCAGTGCAAGAATGAGAGGAGATGGATAACATGTGCAACGAGAATGAGCGACGTGAACCCATGAAGGCGGAAGAGTCAAATCACATGCATGGAGGGTAGCAATTGGACCATACTATACAGTCTTCTTGAAGGAGTAACACTTCAAGGCCTTGGTGAGGAAGCCAGCCAACTGCTTCACAATCTAATCCCACACAATGTGAACGCTGCCTACATGCAACAAGGAACGATAAGGAACAAGGAACGTAGTGATACTCAATATTGTTATGCTTCGTACGTGCATGATGGACACTATTGTTTTTGGCAATCGCAACGGCACTCTCGTTGTCACAATGCAAGATGATTGACGACACATACTGATGCAAATCACCCAACAAACGACACAGCCACACACTCTCACATGCACCAGAGCCCAAAGCCACGTACTCTTCCTTCGTCGTACTGCATGCAAAACTCCCTTGCTTCCACTATGCTACGCCATGAAACTGCCGTACCCCGATGAGAAAGATTCAACTAGTGTGGCTCTTCCCAACTGGGCTCCATGCCCAATCGCTATCAATGTTGTCCACAAATTCCACGAACGGCTGCCGAAAAAATGTGAGGCCTCGGCTTGGGGTGGAGACCACTAACCGCAATACGGGGTTGACTGCATCACGGTGCAGCTGGTGTGGGGCCTATGAGAACTGGGCGAGGAAATTCATGGCAAAGGCGATGTCGGCCCGTGTGGTGGTGGAGAGAAACATGAGTGACCCGATGACGTAGATGAATGCCATGATGTCCACCGCTGCACCCAAGGTACTGGTGTTAGTAGCCTTCAGGTTTGCCTACCCATCTGGGGTCATGGGGGTGGAGGCGCTGGGACACTGGTAAGGAGATCGGCAAAGCGGTCAGTGAGTGTGTAAATGTATGCTGTCTAATGTACCCGCATGATGCCGTGCGCAAGATCATGCTCAATCTCTATGCTGAGAAATACCTACACTAGCCCGAGATCCTTCATTTTGTAGGTTTCCTTAAGCAACTCCTTCACCTGCTCGATAGCGGCAAGGTCGGGAGACCCGATGAGTAGGTCATCGCAGCGACGAGAGTGATGGAGAGTACCGAGTACGTAGTGCTGCGGAGAAATCCGCCCTTCAGAAGGGTACAGCGAATCTCGATGTTCTAACACCGAGGAGACTACTTGAGGCCATGTAGGGTCTTCTGTAGTTCCCAGACTTGGCCCATCCCATCCTCAAAGCCAAAAGATTGGGTCATGTAGATCTCCTCACCATCGAGAGCACCATGCAAAAATGCGTTGCTCACGTCCATCTGGTGGAGCTCCCAACCATGTTATGCGACTACGCTAAAGAGCGCCCGGCTGGTGGTGAAACGACCAACCGAGGAAAAGACCTGGTCATTGTCAACTCCAATAACGTGGGAGAAGCCCTTGGCAGTGAGCCGGGCCTTTTACTTGTCTAGGGTACCATGTGACTTCCACTGTCAACGAAAAACACACTTTTCCCTTATCGTCTTGTGGCCTTGGGGGAGTTCCATGAGCTAGTATATTGTGTGCTCGTTGATAGCAGTGAACTCCTCCCGACATGCAGCCTCCTATTGGTTTGCATCAGGAGTAGCACAGGCCTTACGTAGGCTCTGTGGGTCGGGTGCTGGTAAGGATGACCGTGCCGTCAGCACACGGGCTGCGCAAAGTCCTAGAGGAGCTCGGGCTAGAGTGGCGGACACTACACAGCGATGCTCCTAGGAGATGAGAGCATAGCCAAGGGCTGAGCCTAGGTGAGTGTCCTAAGCAACAAGGCCAAGGGCCGTCAAGCCAAGGACCTTGATGCCGGGCTCACCACTCACAACAATGTGAGGGGAGGGAGGTGTGTCAACGAGTGTGCTTGTGCGAGGACCCGGGGACGGCGCCGGGTTACGAGGCTGCAGGATGCCACCAAGAGCGCAGGTGTAGACCTGGTGCGTCGGTGTGCCAGTGATGGAAGAGGGAGCCCGGCGAGGATGAGGTGCATATCCCCGCAATGCGAGGGTAGGCACCAAATCTGATCGGAACCACTAGACAACAGCAAATCCACGGATTGGGTACATCGGAGGCCAGAAGGGGGTCACCCAAGAGGTCAGCCTGGGCTGAGGACTCCGCGGAGGACTCCGTCTTTGACGGGTGCATTGCATCGCCAGAAAGGGAACTGGGCGGCAAGGTGGATGGCGAGGAAGGGGCATCTCGTCGATTTGCTGTTGGGGGTGTGGATGCAGGCGGGACGACTTGTGTCTCTGGAGCCTGAGTGGCGGTGTGACAAGTATCTCCCCCATGAGAGGACAACGACAGAAGTAAAGGGGAGGTAGACCGGACACGAGGGAGGTCACGAGGGAAGAGGTCCTTAAAGAATAAGGCATCAGGGGACTAAAAAACTCGTTGTCGGACCACGTCCCAAAAGCTCCACGCCTTGGACTGATGCAAGACACTGATGAAGGTACAGAGACGGCAGCGAGGGGTAATTTTGCCATCCCACTGGTCCTCCGCAAGCCAGACACTGGCGAAGCACCCCAAGATACGGGCAGGTTGAAGATCAGCGCACTGACCGCACCATAATGTATACGACATGGCTTGGCATGGAAGGGGACCATGAGGAACGTGGTTCCACACTCAGGTCATGTAGGATATGGCCTCAAAGAAGAAGCCCTCGGACAAACCGGACTTGACACACATGGTGCGGAAAGCATCGGCTATGGTGCGGTTCCAGTGCTCGGAGACATCGTTCCGCTGTGGTGCCCCGGGGACGGACGTCTCATGACGTACCCCATGACTGTCGAGATAGGCACTAGTGTCCCCTATGTACTCGCCATTGCGGTCCGACCAAAAACGACGGAGGGTGCGAATGCATTCAAGCTTTGCTGCGAGGTGCTATGCACGTATGGCGAAGGTCATGTCACTCGTCCAGTGGAGGCAGATAACCCAGCAATAGTGGGAGTAGTCATTCATGAGGGTCAGTACATACTGGCTACCATGGATTACGGATGCAGCCGGGAGAGGACCCAGGAGGTCCGACTGGACAAGCTCCAATGGGTGAGTGCCCCAAGAGGAGGATGCAGGGTAGGAGGCTTGGTGCATCTTGTCCTTGGCACACTCGGTGTACTTGGTGCTGCAAGGCCACAGGAAAGTGGAGGGATCAAGTCTGAGCTCGGGTTGGGTATGGAGCATGCTATCGATAGCATTGAAGTCTATGTTGCACGGGCGTTGATAGGAGGTGTAGGTCCAAGGAGGAAAGAACACTGGTGAAAAAACATGTACGGTGTTGGACGAGGAAGGGGACACGGATGAAGGAAGTCAAGTGACGTGCCACGGGTTGTCATGAAGAAGAACACGGAACATGACCTGAATGGACGGCAAAAGGGAGACGGTGTCAATGCCATAGGAGTGACAGACATCCATGCTCATGAGGATGAGAGTCGTGACAGACAGGAGACTCAGTTCCAAACCCGGCACAAACAGCACATTACTCAGGAAGAAGTCACCAAACGCACCGTGAAGATAAACGACGCCAACACCACGGACCGGCAAGATCTACCCAGAAACCGTCCGGACACTGTGAACATTCCTAATGGGACCGAGCATGCTAAATGCCTGGTGACAGGACGTCATGTGATGTGTGGCCCCGGAGTCATTGATCTAGGTGCCATTGGGGTTGCGGACCGAGGTCGTGACGTTAGAGTGAGAGACAAAACAGGACCTGCGAAAGGAGAGAGAGGTCGCATGCTCAGTAGACGGGACAGAGGCAAAACGATCATTCCAGTCATCCAACTAGGCGACATCATCCAAAGCCAGCTCCGAAGGGCAATAGGTGGCTTCCCCAAGGTCTCCACGGAGGTCGGTCTTTGTCTAGCAGTGGGAGAACTCTCGACCACCAGTCACACAACTCATACTTCCTTGGGGAGGAGGCGTGATGCTGAGCTGTGTGGTGATGAACCAATACAGCTGGCGGATCTAAGAGACAAAGTTGACGAGTGCCATGGACTGTGGGGTCACAGCTTCGGATCGGGGATAGGAGCTACACTATGTCGGAGGCTCTGGGCAGTACACCGGCTGTGCAGGAGCATAGTGCTGCTGTTGTAGCGGTACTACATATGGCTGTGACTGCGGTGTGACATTCTGTTGTTGCTGCTGCGGATGGAGAAGGGAAAGCAGAAGCTATGGTCGAGGCTCAGGAGCCGTCTGCAGGGTGGAATACTTGGTGGCCATGGTGCTGTTAGGGGAGAAAGGAGGGCATGTGGTAGCATCGGAGGTGCCAAGGCGGTGCTCACGCTGATGGCACAAGGCGTCGACAATGCGAGCATCTTCTATGAGGATAGGGCATGTGTACCATCCATGCCCGATGTAGCCACAGTTGAAATACATCAGGATACTGACACCGTAGGGAGACTGCTGTCCCTTGCCATTGCCATTCAAGCCCTTCTTTCCTTTTCCCTCGGCACTACCAGAGGAGGAAGTATCAAGGGAAGGGGTAGAGGAGCCGTCAGAGGTGGAAGCTACGGTTGCCGAAAAGCCACCACACTGAAGCTGTGTGTCCCTTTGTGCTTCCTCCACACAGAGGAAGAGGTCATACGCCCAGGTCATCTATGTACCCTGGGCCGCCTGCGCCTTGATGATGGATAGGCCGTAGGGGATGAAGATGCATGCAAACTCAGGAGTGGCACCATTCTTGAAGATGAGGAGGGCAGCAAGCAGGGGAGGTGCGGCTGTCTTAAGTTAGTGCAGGATGTCTTGTGCACGGCACCAGTAGGTGGTGAAGGACTCGGACTCCCTCATGTGAAGGGAGCTCAACTCCTTCAAGAATCAGCTGACATCTGCCGGGCCGGAGGCGCGATACGGCCGGGTCAACATGTCCCAAGCCCGCTGGGGGTCAGCGCTGGTGTCGTCAATGGCATCACCAAGAAATGACTCCAGGGCGGTGCGATCAACATCGGGTGCGGCAAGTATGAGTGCGTGGACGACACAGCCCGCGTCAAGCTCCTGCTATTGGACAACTTTGTCATGTGGAAGGTTGTTGTACGACCACAAGCCCTCCCCCTATACCTCGATGCGGTGGAGTTGTTCCAAAGACGGGAACTGCTCATCTCCGACGAGGGTAGGAGGAGGGTACTTGAAGTCCTCGTGCCGAGAGGGGCCGACCACTCGAATTCCTAGGACACTAGTAAGTGTTTGCTATTGTTGTTGCACCTGCTGCTACATTGTTTTCTGCGCTACCGCAATCAGAGGAGGACTAGGCTATTTTGGGAAGATTGTCTGGCTGGTACTAGGTGCGGCAAGCATCTGGCACAATTGATCCACCTCGCGTTGCAGTTCGGCAATGGGATCTGCAGCGGACGGGTCTCCAAAGCTATCCTACGTGACGGCGGCATTTTCCTGGCTGGGCATTGTTGCTGCTGCTGAGGCTACTTACGCCTCTACAACTGTTGCGGCTACTGGTGTTGCCGCTGCTGCTACTTCCACTACTGCTACTATCGCTACTGCTGCTGCCGCCGTTGCTACTACTGCCGATGCAGCTAATTTTGTTGTTGTTACTGTGGCTGCTGCTATTGTTGCCAATACTATTGCTGCTACTCCTCCTTCTACCACTGTTGCTGGCGCCACGGCTGCGGCTATTGCGGCTGTTGCTGTCGTCGCGACTGCTGCTGTCTCGGTTGTTGCTACTAAGGCTGCAACTGTCGCCCCATGCTGGGTTGGTGCACAGTGTCTTCATAGTTAAGAGATGGATGATGAAATTGGTCCGTCCGCATATCTGATTGCATTTCTGGCTGATTTGGTATGGTGGCAAAAAATTGACTTCCAGTCCAGAAACTTGACCAAGTGTTGAAATTTCATACTTTAAAACTTCGGCACTTAAGAATCAAGGCTGTCCAAATGAAGCAAAACTTGGACAACAGGTGTGCTTGACTGTGGTGGAATGCGCTTGACTGAATGTCGTGGTAGAAGTCTTGGCTTGAAAAAGTGTAAAAAAATCCCAAGTCCTAATTCTGTGCTCAGCTCAAAATGTTTGAAAAAACTGGATCTGCGATGCGAGACGATTAATGTTGGAGGCGAAAGACCACCACACAAGCCGATGATGGTGGCTATGGAAAGCTTGTGACGTAGGCTTTCCAACAAGCCTATGTATTTATGTTTGTTTGAGTCCGGGGCACTCTGGCGTAGGGGACATGGGTGGCTGAAGCGGTTTGCATCTACGTCTCCTCCTCGTCCTTGCGACTTCGAGGAAGGTGCAAGGACGGGGTAGTAGCTACAATCAGTGCTCGTGCCTCCTTCCTCTCCCTCTTGGGTGTCTGCTGCTGCTGCTCCTTGCTGTTGCAGCTGTGTCTGACACTGCTGCTGCTGCTGCTGCTGCTGCTGCTGCTGCAGCTGCTGCTGCTACTGTTGCGTCTCTACTACTGCTGCCCTGTTGCTACTGCTGCTGCGTCTCTGGTACTGCTGCCGCTGCTGCTTATGCCGCTACTGCTGCTGCCACTGCTGCTGCTGTCGCTGCTGCTGATACTGTTGATGCTACTGCTACTGTCATGGATCACTCATACCTCTGGTTGACGTCGCCACGTGCGTCGTCACCAACATGTTGCCTGACGTCGCTGTGCTTGCCGCTCACCTCCTTGTGGCAAACGTGGAGGTCAGAGCTACCGGAAAGATTCCGGCAGCATTTCCCCTGGCCTAGTGGCCATGGGAAAAATTCTGACGCCGCCACCAGGCAGGTCATTGCTGTCAGAAAACATCCGGCAGCATTTCCCCTGCACCAGCACGTATGGGAGGTCCGCCACCGTAGTCCAGAACCTGTACGCCACTGCTACTGTTGCTGCTCTGCTACGCCACGGCTCTGATACCAAGAAGGAACTAGATAGTGCATAGGTGTGGGCAGTGGCATTGTTGATGCAGCATGCAGGAACCCACGCTCATTGCTTAGTCTACCCCTTTAGTCTGTTGCACTAGAATCTAAGTCTGAGAGCTTTGTTTTTTTATTCAAAAGTGTGTGAGCCAGAGTTAGTGCCAGAAAGCAGCTAGAATGAAGTAATGACTGATTAGGAATGAAGAATGAGCAAATAAGAGAGGCCCCTCTCAGTTCTAGCCTCACCTTAGCCCTGTGAGGCTTGTTGATCAGAAAACAAGCCAACCAGGAAAATCCTAGCATTATCCTATCTGGCAGAATTTCCTAGGGGAGCTCTGCCAGACACCAGACAGCCCAAATCCCTGGCATTGTCCGTTTTGCCAAAAAATTGGACCATACCAAACTAGCCACACTGCAAACACATTTGTGTAGTGGGAATTAACAAGAAAAATGGATACAAGGAGTTATGGCTGCCCAAACTCAGGTATCGATTACACTATTTTATAGAGCCAACTACGACTAGTGATGATGTGATAGCCAAGGGTAACTGCCGATGGAGCTAGTCATGTGAGAGTACAGTATTAGAAGCACTAGGAGAAGGAGAACAACATGCTTGGCTTCACGACGACGTGTCCACTCCACCGAGCAGTGCCTCGTCGGCTTTAGCGTCCATGCAGTCGGTCGTCTGCACGAGCATGTACACCAGCCGAGAGGTCACGTTATGAGTCATTGAGGCAATACACCGATAAAACAACATCAGTCCCTTGGAAACTACATGGATTATTTCTAGCAATAGTGTTACTGATGTTGTAATGTTGACCTTGTCAGCACTCATGCTGTCTAGAAGAAGAACACGCAAACAACAACAGTTTGGGTACATAGACAGACATTGTCACTAAAGCAACAATAACGCAGAGAGATGGTAACTTAAAGGGACACACTAAAAACAACTGGTGGGTGCTAGTCAGGTTGCACACCGTGACAAGCCACTTTGCACAAAGCTGGCCCAAAGCTACTACTTTGGTCGTATCACGGTGCACACACGTCAAATTGAGGCACCGTGAAATCATCCTAATGCAAAATCTCGAGCCAAATCCAACACTTGCGTACAAGCCCTAGTCAGTTGCAATTGATGTGCGGAGAATGCAGAAGCAAGAAAATCAGGCATACCGCCAGCCCACTAAGAAAACCCGAGAAGCTTGGAGAAAAAGGGAAAGGGCCTGTCCCTGGGACGCTGTCGCCATCAATCTATTGATGGGTGGATGACCACACAACATTGCCCTAGCGCCAGATACATCCAAGTTAAAGATCTGCTCATGCATGGGCATGGGTCTATGGAAAAAGCATGCTCTACACATTGATGGGAATAGCTCACATTACAACACTCTATTGTGACTTGATAATGTACACTTCCAGAAGCATGCGCAACAAGATGCTCAGCATTACACTCGCACACACTCAAATTTCAGGCACCCCCAAGCAAAAGGTAAAGATCAACAAGATGAATGGCCATCTTGAATTTTGCACATGCTAATGCCTTGGTTAGAAAGTCAGCCCGGTCTAGGTCCGCGCAAACAGTAGAAACAGATGCCACCAACAGCTCCACCATGGAATATGAATAGTGGTGCTCTGTAGTAATGCGTTTTCTGCATGCATGAAATAGGCAAAAGGTCTATACCATGGCAAGAACACTCTAGTTTTCAAAGCATAGTTCGATGCAAGGCATAGAGCAATGCAGCTCATGGATCAAGCACCACATCCACACTACCTCAGCAGCCCCGAATTGCAATAAAACTTTGCTTTAATTTGTCTTCACCAAGCTACTTGTAATAAAACCTTGCTTGCCATGACGCCATGAAAAAGTAGTGCTGGCCATGAACACGTAGCCCATCCAACTCCTTGCATCAAGACTCCACGCCTAGTGACTGTCTGTGTAGCTGTCAAACACCACTGAATAGTGTCAAGAAAAGAAGAGCTCAGGGAATAGAATGGAGACCAAAGATGTCACCACTCATATGATAGCATGCAGGTCTCTCTCTCTCTCTCTCTCTCTCTCTCTCTCTCTCTCTCTCTCTCTCTCTCTCTCTCTCTCTCTCTCTCTCTCTCTCTCTCTCTCTCTCTCTCTCTCTCTCTCCCCCATGAAGAATGTGAGAAATTTGTGAGGAGGTTCATGGTGAAGGAAATTTTGGGACAAGTTGGCATGGCCAAGTACATGAGAGCATCGTTCCTGTAGTGTAAAGACCATTGCTATGGCTAAAAATGGTCTCTATGTAATCATCAAGTGTATTGGGTACTCAAGGCTTGGGTTTCGTGGAACTAACACTCAAAGAATTATGCACGGTCTAGATTCTAATTTGGATCTAGCTTGCAAAGCACCTCATGCCCAGATTTGAGGTAAGAGGAATGTTGTGATGGAAAATCCATCGCGTTACTCCTCCTCCACTCATAAGGGGCGCTAGGGTCCTTTGTCCACATGGAGTTGCCACGTGTGTGGGGTAGGACTAGGATGCAAGTTTTACATCCATGTCCTATGAAGACCTCGTCCTATCTAAGCGTGGTGCATCCAAGGAGAGCGCGTGAATGGTCACCTAAGCCATTTTGGCTTAGGTGACAATTGACACGCTCTTCTTGGACGACTATTATGAGAGCCAAAACTTTGGGTTCCACATAGTCACAAAACAAACCATGTCCATTGTCGTGCTACTTGAGTGTGATGGAAATGGAGGCTATAGAATTTGCACCAGAGACGTCTTCGAGCTGCTCCCCCACAACTCGGGCATACGAGGCCCTAGAAACTAGGGGCGTCTAAAGGTAGCAATCATGTTTGACCTCCATCATGAGGAATACAGCTACAAACATGAGGTCCTTCATCTTGTTGGCAGCCTGGATGAATCTTTTGGCCTACTTTACAGCCTCCATAGAGGGAGATGCGAATAGAAGGTCATGAACATGGATCAAGATGGTAGTGAAGTGCTCAATCATCCATCAAAGAGAGAGAGATAGCCGGCGTCACGTTGCGCATAACCTACGTGTGTTGATGACCTCGTGATCTCTTGGTTCAACCATGGTGATGATTGCATGAGGCTGTACAAGGCCTTGTGCAAGCGCCAAACCTTGTTACCGACCTCAAAGCGGGGCGATCCCACCATGCAGATCTCCTCATCCAAAGCATCATGGAGGAACACATTGATCACATAACGTAGTGTTCCTTGAATTCATTGAAAACTTTATGAGGAATTATCTGATCATTGAATTCACCTAGTTTTGGGATTTCCATGATTTAGGGGGTTATTCCCCTTTAACCCCAGTGTTAACAACCTTGCTCCTTGGATTCGTCCAACTGCATGTTCATGTCCTCTGGTGTGAAAACATTTTCTTGACAACTCAAAGATTTGAGCAGTCAAATGTTGCATGCGCGTATGTTAACGCACACAAATGGACGTTGACATGCCAATGTGCGTGTGTGCGCATCCCGACGTGCCGGCAGAGCGCACTCCATTGGCACGTCAGAGTGCACAAACCTTTGGGAGCACGTCCAGTATGCACTCCGATGTGATTCTTGTCAAATTCGAACACAAAAGTGAGTCCGATAGGAAACCCACGGTAACAGAATTAAACAAGTGGGTTATCTAAGGCACTGAAGACTATGATTCTAATCAAAGGTGAATAAAACATTGTTGTCTTGAAAGAATACAAGGAACACAACGGTGCATCTGGTGCATCTCCCTGTTGTATGGAGCCACAACACCAAATAAAGCAAGGGTTAGAGTCATACACCACAGAGGTTTTAAAGTATCGGTAAAACTAATATTCTAAACGTGTGAGAATCCATTGGTCATCAATCGGGCCTTGGTTCGGTCAAGTGAGCCATCTACCTTTACCATCTTGTGAAAGAATCATTTGACCTATGTGTCCTTTCGCACCAATGGGAGGTCGACAAGGTCACAGACATCGCACTCTCAGATTGTACAAAGACCATCCTCATTGGTCACGTGATGGATGTGTGTTATTCTTGCTCTCATGTGTGCATGACCTGATTGTCTGTGGGTCATTGGAGAGTGTTTTTCAAGGGGTGGAAAACATGCAAGTGACCTTTTGACTTGTTTCACATACACCATCACTACAAGTGACTAATCCGAAGTGAATCTCTTGGATGCATGATTGGCGTTCATTTAGATGATTATACCCTGCTGGCATCTCTTTGCAATAGTGGAGCCTATAGTACCTAATCCAGATGTTTTTCCAGGCTCAATTTTTGTGACCAGTATAACTTGTTGGATTCCTCTTAGCATAACATGGAGCAACACATGGTAGGGGACATGAACTCACATTCGCTCATGGTCGAAGCAAGCAAGCAAGCAAGTATTTGTCTAAGCATGCATTCACATGCATGATTAGACAAATACTTGCTTGGTGATGCCGCGTTGCTGATCCCACGGGTCCATGCGACCGGCTTACTCTGGCATGTAAGAAACCACTGGTGGCTCACTCGCCGATCAGCCCAAATCAATCTCAGGAGGGAGTTGAGGCCCCACGTAGAGCTCCTTGGACGGATGGCCCAGTCAACCAGTTTTTGTCACCACTCTATCTTATTACCCACAATACTTGCTTAAGAGATGCTTTTTTTTTTTTCTGTCTCTAAGAGAGGTCGCTTCATTCCATGGCACAGTGTGTGCTCTCTCCCTCATGCTCTCATGCTTGGACACACCTGCTAGCCTACCAACCTCTAGTGCCTGTAGCAGGATCTCTTCATGTTTAGCGATGTGCATCATCATGGTGACAGTGTAACAAGGCTAGAGGTTACTACGTAACCTCTAGACACACATACAAGCTCTGAGAACCATAGGGGTGTATGTGGAGACCTCGGCTCCTTACACACCCTAGAAGAACGGTGTCTCCAATTGGTAAAATGGTATCCTCATTGAATGTGCCTATACCTTGATGTTACAGTCCGGTCTACTGCCTATGTCTGTGTTTGAGGCCATGAATTACATGACGTGGATCTGGAACTGTGTCCCTCATGGGCCTCTTCCATGTATTGTCATTCCCTTTGAGTGTTGGTCTGGCACTCGTGCTGACCTTTTCCTTGCTTGGGTCTGGGGCAGCATTGCCTATGGTTGGTTGGCTGATGACCTATGCGACAGCCAAATCATCCCACGGGGTTGTCTGTGCCAATTCTTAGGTGTCTCTGTCTAGTCTATGGCTTGGCGGTTTTGGGACTCCATGCTCCAATGTGTCATCGAGTCCCTCGACACGTTGTTCTTTGAGTCAGTATTTCTCCACAACCTTGGTCGCCTCTTTGCTACTACTTCCCTTCTCTTGCTATCTCAGCTTGTGGGGGAAGTTGTCAGGATGAGATCCGCGTGGTGCGGTCCCAAAGTTTGTCTGATCGTCTCTAGTGGTTCACGTCTACTGTTTTGGGCAAATGTGAGACTGAGCGTGAGCTTTCTGGTCGCCCCACGCTATGTGAGCAGGAATTTAGAGGCAGTCAGTTTACGAAGGGAATAACGTCGTTTTGCGTTAGTTTTTGAACATGGACATGATCACAACATTTATAGGGCTACTCATGAGCTTTCCAACGCACCAAACTGCGTGCAATTCGGCCAAGCGTAGCTCAAGTTATGCTTGCCGAAGCGCAGGTCTCACCCACTACAGAAGCCTGACGCCGCCACTCGCCGTGGCGCCTTCATTCACGTGCGAAGCGCCTTTCCCAAGGCGCATGTCCCATTGCACATGGTGTATGGATCCCCTGCACTGTTTCCACACACCCTACCCACTTTTGGGTCGTGTTTGGTGATGGGGTGTGACGAGGTTCGAAACCTGTTCGAGGACCTGCAGTCAGAATTTTGACCAAGTCCCCGAGTAACAGAACGTAGTACTTAGTTTCGGACGTCGAGCCAGGATTTTGGCTAAGTCCCTCAGTAACAACCTGCACTACTGGATCCGGTGGATGATCCGCCGGATCAGGTGGATCATCCACCGGACGCCTCGGCAGGCCTATCGGAGCATTTTCTCCACATAGTATCTTTGTTACTCGGTCCGGTCGATTANCTACTGAGTTTCGGACGTCGAGCCAGGATTTTGGCTAAGTCCCTCAGTAACAACCTGCACTACTGGATCCGGTGGATGATCCGCCGGATCAGGTGGATCATCCACCGGACGCCTCGGCAGGCCTATCGGAGCATTTTCTCCACATAGTATCTTTGTTACTCGGTCCGGTCGATTATCGACCGGATTTCGAGTCGCAGCCGGCTTCCAGAGTCGCTGCGCATACCCCAACTTTGGAAATCCATATCTCCCTTGATACTTGTCTGATTCCGGCGAAACAACTCCCACCGGATTCAGCGACTCGTCAACTTTCATGGGAAATCCTCCATTTTAGGATCTGAGCAAATGTCGAGTCGCCAGATCCGCCGGAGCAGAGTTTCTATTTTCTGGCGGCTCGTCAGCGCCTCCCGGCGCTGCACTTGGGCATGCGGAGGGGTAGCTTTTTAACAGAAGTCTGTCCTGTCGCTCCAGCAAGCTCCCCGGTTTCTCCCTTGCAACCGGCACTCTCGGACCTGGCTCAGTCGACAGGTTCTATTCCCACACCCTCCTCCCTGTCGACCAGTTCGTTTAGCTCGCCGGTATCTCCAATCACATCCTCATCTCCCTATGTGCCTCCATCTCCTTGTCAGGCTCCTGTGGCTCCATCCAGTCCGGTTGCCCCTGTTGTGCCCCTCACTTCTCCTGACTTGTTGATGCACTCCGCGTCAGACTCACCCACACCTGCTAATCCCACTGGTCTTGCACCCGTCCCACCCTTTGTCCATAGTGGATGCCTTCATGCACTCCCTAACCACTCCTCCAGTGTCTCCAGTGCATCTCCCGTCCAGCTCGGTCCCAGGCTGAGCAATCCCCCATCTTGCCAACAGGCATGGATGTGCTAGGCCTAGATTCTATGATTGTTTATCCCAGTTGTAACCTACGCTATGCACTGTTTTTGACCGAGCATGAAGTGGCACTGGACGCTGCCACACCCAACAACGATGTTGAGGGTCACGCTTTGGTTGACATTGCACCTCTTGCCACTGAACCTACCATGGTTTGGCAATCATGCCGGGCCACAGATGCCCAGAAGTGTGAAACTGCCATGCAAGATGAGATGAAGGCCCTTGACGACCATGCCGTGTATGAGGTGGTCGATCTACCACCAGGTCTCAAGGCCATTGATGCCTAGTGGGCCTTTTGACGCAAGGACAAATCCAATGGTGCGCTTGGTAAGAACAATGCAAATCTCACAACAAAGGTGTTCTCCCAAGTCCCGGGCATCGACTTTGATGAGACATTCATAACAGTTGAACACTACACCAGAGCTCGGGCGTAGCTCATTCTTGTTATCCAACATGATTGGGAGCTAGAATAGATGGATGGGAACAACGCATTCTTGCATGGATAGAAAGATGAGGAGATCTACTTGGTCCAGCCAAGTAGATCAAGTAGATTGGTCTTGGTTCTTTGATGGCACCAACAGAGTCTAGCAGATGCAGAGGACCCATTCTTACTTGAAGTAGTCACCCTGGTGTTGAAATGAAGAGATCACGCTGACTCTTTAGACATTTGGCTAGTAATGCAGTATAGTAGTGTTGTGGACGTGTCTCTCTTTGTCACTGCACCCTCAGTTCCTTTCATTCATTGCCATCCTTGTCTATGTCGACGACCTGCTTGCTGCATCACTCAGTCAGGAGGTTGTCAAAGTAGTCAATTCCCTGCTACAGTCCACATATAATATGAAGGACCATGGAACGGCCTGTGTCTTTCTCCGAATGGAGCTAGAGCACGGCTGCTCTTGTTGCGTGCTCCATGTCCACCAAGCTGCATAAGTTTGTAGCCTTGGGGAGCACTTTGCTCCTTCACCTGAGGCAGTGTTCACGACATCCATGCATATGACCCCATTTGGACAGAGGCTCTTAAAGACATTTGGTGTGTCAAAGCAAGGGGATGTGGTTGACGTCACGAACTATTTGCACATGATTGGGTTCCTCATGTACCTTGCAACCACAACTAGGACACATAACGCCTTTTCCAAGAACTTCCTTATGCAGTTCTTAAAACGTCCTCGGACACGCTACATGGAGGTGATCCTATGTGTTGTCAGATATGCTCTGTCCACTGCACGAACCGGTCTGTGCTGTCAGGCACAACCATCAGTACTGGTTGACAGCTACACTGATAATGACTAAGCTTATGATGCCAACACTAGCAGCTGCACCAGCTCCATCTTCCTTGTTGGTGGGACCGTTGTGTCATGGAAGAGCGGTAAGAAAGGCTGTGTAGCACATAGCTCTGAAGAGCATCTGGCTGTGCCGACTGTTGCAACTACTATGTGTCCCCATCCTTCACATAATCATGCATTGAGACATCCAGAGTACCAAGGCAATTGCTGAACATGATGGCATGTGTCACACACGCACTAAGCATATCAATGTTGAGCATCATTTTGTGCGTGAGCGCGTGGCTGCAGGTAATGTCCAGATTGTCTTGGTCGACTCTCGACAGTAGAGAGTTGGCTTCCTCATGATGGCACTCAACAGTAACACCTTCAATGCAATAGTTCACTTCGTTGGTCTCTTGTGTGCACGTGATTTCCGTGACTGAGCTTTCTTCCTTGTGTGTCTTGTACAATATTGTGTGTCACCTCTTGTGACACTCATCCTTGCATGTGAGTGTGTGTCTGTGCGTCGGCTGTAGGTCATGAGGGAGTGTTGGTTTATGGCATGCAGTGACCTTTGGCCTCATTGCATACTCCACTGAAACTGATGGCGATAACTGAGAATGAGCATTTCTTGGTGTTTGCATCTCCGTTGTGGGGGGAGGTACAACAGCGTGACCTTCATGTCATTCGGCAAGAAAACCCAATGCCTGGGAACATCTTTGGTACTAATACTCAGCTAGTGACTAGTTATATTCATCTCATCAACTTGGTGCTAGCATAAGTGTCAGTCGGGTTCATACCCATGTTCTTGTCTTGTTGGTTGTGATAGGTGTGATGAATCTCAGTGGTTCCACTGGTAGGGAGGCTAGGTTTGAGGCCCAAGCCTGGTGGAGGAGAACTTTGAGTGAGAACAAGCTTGCTGCTCGCTTGCTCGTTGGCTCCTCCGCATCACGAGACACATCAATTATGCATGACTTCTTTTTGTTACTGACCAACTTTGCTGTGCAGACATCCATTGCTCCCATCCGTGGTTACTGCATGTGCCTTGTTTACCCCTTTCCCTCACAACTCTAGGGCTCTCTGCTTCCTATACCTGGGTCTTGACAGACAAGAAAGCATGCAATTTACCCAAAAAACATCCATACTCCATAGTGATATGCTAGGACCACCGGGAAGCCAAGCTAGGCAAGTTTAGGCCTCTCGAGATGATAGAACATGTGACAGGGAGTCCGGGTCTCTACCACATGCAAACTACATATGTCTGAATAAGATTCAATGAGGGCTTAATCAATCTGTATCGATCTCCCGATGCAGTGCAAGCCGACCTCCCCTCATGGTTTGGATGGGATCCCTGGCATGCAGGCGATTGGATGGGATGGGTTGAGGACCACGATTTTGGCCAAGTGGGCCACGCTTCCCCCACCAATTCATTGCATTGGTATCAGAGCACCAGGGTTTGAGTCCCTCTGTGGACACTGAAGGCGAGTCCACTCCTGTGAGGAGTGTGGCCTCCTTGGTCCGCCCCTTTTCATGTCTTGAACGAGGTCCCTGGCCTGTGGATAGTTGGGCGGGATGGGTTGAGGGTAGGAGACCCTCAATCACCAAAGTTTTGATCTACTGGGCCAAACTTCCAGCACTGATTCGTTACACCCGATGTACCAGTATAAACCACCATGTATCCGGGTCTCAACCAGAGGAAGAATGACTGTCTATCAGAGACAATATGTAGCAAATCATCATGGAGTCTCTCGGAGTATTGGTACAAACCACCAAGTGCACGGGTCTTGACCACGGAGCAAACTCTACCAGCCATGCATGGGTAAACTAGCTGACTAGAATGCACCTGATGTGTCACAGAAGGAGTGATACACTTGCTGGAGGACCACCAGCACAAAATAGGAAGCTCTCACTACACAAGAATGTAAAACAATCAGACAACTTCAAGCCCATACACCAACACATACCTCAGATGGTGCTGAATTAGTACGCCAAAAAAGGGACACAAACTGTATTGAAGGTTTCATTGAATTTGGAATTCCAAGAGTTACAAAATTTCTGGTTAACAGTAACATGTTAGCTTCCATCTGCCCCAGTTGGAAGCCGAGGTGAGTGGGAGATCAATGAGTCACATGGAGGGAACCATGAGTCGTATGGCACCATGGCGTGAGGACTTCATGCAAGGAGTGTCACAGTTATACACATAGAAAATGTGTGGCTGAGTCATGACGAGGTCACAAGCGAGCGAGCGGCAAACTCCATATCGCTCGTGTCCTTTGTCTACTAAGGGCTCAAACCCCACCATAAGAATTCCTTGTCCAACCCAGGATTCTGCTACCGGAGAGAAATACAGCAGTGTGTAGTCTGGGAGATACAACCCAGCAGCCTACTCCCAATCATCAACTCTAGGAACCCCAGTATTTCACCGACAAGTCACCATAAAGCAAACAATTTCTTGCAGGCCTGTGGAAGATGCACAAGAGACATGGATGAGAATTCTTGTCTTGGAATTGCCACCTCCCATGTGCCTCTAGGAAGTACTGCAATGTCTGTCCTTTGACTGTGGAGCCAGCGTCTATGTACCTCCTGATTCAATCACCTGCATGAGTGTGGTGAGTGTGCAACGAGGCTAGAGGTCATGACATGTCTGTGACACATGAACCAACACCTCCCCATGACCCACAGCCAACGCACAAAAGCACAGACTCACCAACACATTCAAGTGACACAAGGCGTGACATGGAACTACACACACACACACACACACACACACACACACCCA
>SZWC01010374.1:0-35447 GCA_023375785.1 Penium margaritaceum | reverse complement strand
GCACACACACACACACACACACACACACACACACACACACACACACACACACACACACACACACACACACCCATCCACCCACCCACCCACCCATCCACAATGACTACTTATCCAAGAACATCACGAGCACACAACAGAAAAAATGCATGAACATGTTCCTTGAAGACGTTGGTACTAAGTTTATTCGTGAGGAAGTCATCTCTTTGCTATCAAGTGTCGGCCCAGACAATCTAGACATCACCAGTAGCCACACAATCCAACACAAAATGATGATAAACATTGATATGCTTGGTGCAAGTGTGATGCATGGCATCATGCCCAGCAATTGCCTTGGTGCTCTGATCATCGTAATGTAGTCTGATGCAACACATGGGGACGCGCAGTTGCTGCAACAAGCGGCACATCCAATCACTCTCATATGTGCCTGTGCCAATGACAACATACTCAACATCACCAGAGCTACATACCTCACAACCCTTCTTACCACTCTTCTACAACATAGCAATCCAACCAACAAAGAAGAAATAGCCTATACATCAGCAAGCATCTGTGTCACAGATCAAGTCGCTATCAGTGTGGGCATCAACTACCACTGATGGTTGTGCCAGATAGCAAAGACCAATGCAGGCAGTGGAGAGGGCATACTTGATAACACACAACACAGCCTCCAAGTTTCATGCCCTTGGACACTGTGAAGATTGGATGAGGAAATTCATGGCGAGGTCAACATCTGCTCTAGTCATTGTTGTTAGGTACATGTGGGAACCAATGACACGAAGGTGGTCCGTCACGTTGAGTGCCTCTCCCAGCTTGGACACATCTTGTGTCTTCAACAACCTCTCCAAAGCTTGAGTCATAGGTGTTGACGCTGAGTGTGCGGAATTGAGTAAGGAAACGAAGCGCTCCCACATACGTAGCTTGGTGAGCATGGAGAGTGTGATGAGAGTGATCGTGCTCTCACGCCATGTTGAAAAAGAAAAGAGCAGGTCCCAGGTCTTTCATCTTGTACGTGGAGTGCAACATCACTTCAACCAAACTTGTTGCCTTCTGGCTAGATGACGCTATGAACTAATGGTCAACATAGACCAGGACAACAATGAACGGGACTGGCGGTGGAGAGACAAAAGCGACGGATCCACCGTACTACGTCGGTAGCCTTTTTTCTCAAGAGTGAATGTGATCTCTTGGTTTCAACACCGAGGCAATAACTTCAAGCCATAGAGGACCTTTTGTGGTTGCCAGACTCTATGAATGCCATCAGAGGACCGGGGAGGCTGGACCATGATAATCTCCTCATCCAACTGTCTAGGCAAAAGTATGTTGATCATGTCCATCTCTTCTAGCTCCCGGTCATGATGGGCCACAAGGTTCAACCACACTTGGACTATAGTGTACTGTCCAACCGGTACAAACGCCTCATAAAAGTCAATACCCTAGTGATTCTTAAGTTCAACGAGTGGTTTTCTGTGAGTTTAGTGATCCTTAACTTCGTTCAAGCTTTACAGGGTTCAAATCGATAAGGTGATCTCTTGATTTCGTTGAAAAAAGATGTGCTTGACTCTTAAACTCGGCAAATGGCCGAGTTCATTTCCTCGGTGTTCCTTTATTTTGACAAACGACCGTTCCTTGTATGCGTTACTCTTGCGCGCCCGTCGAAAAATGGTGCAACAGTCGGTCGTCGCACGTACAAATGCTAGGGCCCCACCAGTGTTTGCAGCAACCCTGTGGAGAAAAAGCAAGTGCAAGTGTTACACTTAACTAGAGTCCATGCACGACGCATTCACGCCCACACGCAACATCCTTCACTAATCTACACCCCTGTTTTGCTAAGGCAACTTTTGCCATGGAACGCTTCCTGTCCAAGGTTTCTGCAAAGGAACATACTCGCCGGCTTCACAATGCAAGTCGTCAGGGCCCCCCTTCATGCGCTCCTCCTCCAAAACGCCCTGTTGGGTGCCCTCGGAAAGTCGTCCGCCTGACTTTTGACGACTCAATTGACACTCAGCCTTCTCCGGCGAACGTGGGCACATACCTTAGTGTGCCTAGCACAGAGTCACCCCTGACAACTCTGTTGAAATAGTATGCACCTTGTCCACTGCCTAGCTGGCTAGCTACACATACAGACAAGGCATGCACTGCTCTATGGAGTATGTCCCCTTGGTCTGTTCTGAGATGGGCCAGGAATACACTGCCCATAATGGGTATGTACCCTGTGGCTCATCATAGGAACCATACCTTTTTGGCTTGGTTGAATAGGCGCCGGAGTCTCGAACAAAATGTTGCGTGTTCAAACCCCGCGACTGCCGCAATTTTCTTTGTGGCCAAAATTGGGACCGGACGCTTCTAGGAAGCTTACTAGAGCCTGCCTTGAGGATGACACTTGGCGGTCTAAGGACGTGCCAAGTAGGACTGTAGGTTCAGGTTGGCTCGATTGGAGCCACTACAAGCAAAATCTTTAGAAAAGCTCTACAAGTATGAAATCTTGTACCTTGCATGCATCCATTTACAGTTCTTGCCTTTGAGACTCCTCACAGAGTGTCCAACCAAAGGTAGACACTAAAGACCAACATGCGGACTTCGTGAGGTTGCAAACCAAACAAACCTAAAGTGTGGATCACTCGTTCGAGGGTGATATGTTATCTTTGTTGCAATACCAAGAGCGGTTGGCGGCCTCCCATGTCGGGACCCGTTTTCTAGACCATTGCTATCCGGCGCATTGACAAAGGGTTATGGGCCCACACTTCTGGTTCTAAGGCATGCTTCCAAGACCGACTAGCGTGTGGTCTTGCAGGGCGCACAGGTACAACAGGGACATGACCATCAGACGGCTCCATGTGCTCCATCGGCTCCATTGGCTTCTTCAGGTAGGGTGCACGGACGTGGCGGACTAGGGGATGAGGAACAACTCTGTCCATGTTGGACATGACCCTCGAGCCCCAACGGGATTAAGCTCTACCCCTTTTTAGAAGGTGGTACGACCCCGAGTCCGTTCTCTCACGACAGCACCATCGCCTTAGGCGATCATCGGCGGGAGGGGTATGCAACGGAACCAACTGCACCTTTGACAACGGTCACAGTCAGCAGCCTCGTCAGCCTCATTGACCTCAATGAAGCAGAGTAGCAGCAAAGCAGAGAAGATGAGCAACCGCAGAAAATGGCGGATCCGAGTCAAGCCCGCCTTGAGGCGGGTATGTCCAAATTCACGGGGACAGGGTTTCCCTTGTGGAAATGGCAGTTTGAGATTGTCATGAACGTGCGTGGCTATCTCGACATCGTAAAAGGGATCCAGACAGCACCCGCCGATGCGACCATGACGACGCATGCGGCTGACCTTGCAGCATGGACGATGAAGAACAACATGGCTCTCGCCATTCTTGTGACGTCCATCAACGAGACTCAACACTCCCACATCACAGGATGCACATTGGCTGCCGAGGCCTACGCAAAACTCGCACGCGTGCATCAATCAAACGCCTTAGCAAACCGACTCTTCATCTTCCAACGGTTGATGTCGATGAGGGTGAGCGGAGGAGAATTGATACCCGCATTTTTGCAGTCGTTCGACAACGTGCTACAATAGGTCCAGAAAATGGAATGGAATATCGATTCCAACATCCGTGCCATGATCCTTCTAATGGCGCTACCGGAAAGCTGGGGGTCCTTGATCACCGTATTTGGTGGTTGGAAGGAGGCAGATCTGACGTACGAGGCTGTCGCCAAAAACGTCCGCAACGAGTCCATGCGACGCAGTGGCAGTGAGGCAAACATTTCAGCCTATGCCTCTCGCTTTGGTGGACAAGGTGCAAGCTCTCCCTCCAGTCAAGGCAACAGCGGAAGTGGTGGCGATGGAGGGAAAGGCAACGGTGGCGGGAAGAGTTCCAAGAAGCCCGACAACTGTCACAACTGTGGCAAGGTTGGGCATTGGGCTAGGGACTACCGTAGTCCCAAGAAAGAAGGCGGGAGCAAAGGTGGAAAGGAGAAGAAGGAGCTCACCAACATGATGGCTAGGGGGCTGCCCATGAAGGGCGCAGCGATCCTTAGGCCCGGGGCATTCGCCCTTGACTCGGGCACCAACCACCACTCATCAAAAGAGAAGGGTGGATTTGTCTCCATGGCCGAATCTGTCATGCGCATCAAGTGTGCAAACGGCGGTGGTGTCCAAGCCATGGGCGAAGGGGACAAGGAGATCACGTTCAACATGAATGGTGCGGAGACGGCAGTCAACCTTCCAAAGGTGGTGTACATGCCGTCCTTTGCAACCAACTTGCTGTTTGTCTCACAAATCACTGACAACAACATGACAGTGGTATTCACTAACAAGGAAGGGGTGGCCCTAGAAAACAAGGACATCCAGATTTTGTATACCAAAGACAATCTCATGCTTCAAGTTCCAAGAGTCGACGGCCTTTATGTGCTTCAAACCAAAGTCACCAAGGCGTCGGATGAGGGACTCGCATGTGCCACCAAGACAGTGGCACCGGAGCCAAAGGATGCACCACCGGCGACCGCTGCGGCCGCCACATCAACCAAGGACACTGACGCTGAGCTGTGGCACCGGCGATTTGGCCATGTGGCCAACAACATGCTGCAGAAGATGCAGGAGCAAGAGGTAGTCTACGGAATGGAAGGGTGCACCATGAAGCATGGTGGAGGGTGTGCATTGTGTGAACCATGCCTCCAAGCGAAGGAAAAGAAGAAGCCGTTTCGGAGAGGAGGTCAACAAGCAGAGCATGTCTTGGAGCTGATACACAGTGACGTGTGTGGACCCTTCCGCACACCGTCTAACGAAGGAAGCAAGTACTTCCTGACCTTCATTGATGACCACAGCCGCAAGTTGTGGATCTACTTCCTCAAATCAAAGGGAGAGGTCAAGGAGAAGCTCCTCGAGTTCGTCGCCATGGTGGAGCAGCAAACGTCCAAGAAAGTGAAGACGCTCCGAAGTGACAACGGGGTTGAGTACAAGGCATGCAAGCCTTGGCTCAAGCATCATGGCATCCGCCATGAGCAAACCACCCCTTACAACCCCCAAAGCAACGGCGTTGCCGAGAGGATGAACCAGACCCTACTTGGCATTGTGCGAAGCATGCTCTTCAACGCCAAGCTCCCACCTCGCTTTTGGGCTGAAGCAGCAACAACGGCTTGCTACCTCTTGAACCTCACACTAGCGACCGCCTTGCGGAAGCGTGGAAAGGAGCAGGACAAGGAGCTGAAGACCCCAGAGGAAGCATGGTTGGGAAAGAAACCCAACGCATCTCATCTCAAGGTGTTCGGAGTGAAGATCTGGTCGAGAGAAGGTGGAGGCAAGCTCGACGCACGCTCCAAGAAGTGGATCATGGTTGGGTACGACACGTTACACAAAGCCTATTGGCTTTGGGACCAGGCAGCAGGCAAGCTTGTGAGGAGCCGCGACGTCGTGTTCGACGAACACACTCTTGGAAAGGGAGAGCTGCTGGACCCAATCCTTGCTCCCAAAGCGGGAGAGTGGATAGTGTTGCTTGAGTCCGGAGACCAAGCACCCAAAAACTGGCTCATTTTGCCAGCAGGTGGTGGGAATGGGAGAGTAGCTGCAGAGGATGATGCAGCATCTGACATGGACGCGGATACCAAGGCATCCGAGGCTTCCGAGTCTGACTTGGAGTCTGACGACTCTTCTAACGACGACGACGACGACAAACCACCACCTGTGGAAGCACCAGCACCAAAGCAAGAAGCGGCACCACTACCCCGGCGCAGTTTGCGACCAAAGAGAGCACCTTTGCGGTATGAGGATGATTGGACCGGCCTTAGCTGGTCGTGCATGGCTCAGGGAGAGCCATCCATAGTGGCGGAGGCAATGAATGGCCCAGATGCGGCCAAGTGGAAGGAGGCAGTGGATAGCGAGCTTGTGTCCATTGTCGAGAACGGCATGTGGGTACTAGTGGATAGACCCGACAAGGCCCACATGGTGGGATCCAAGTGGGTCCTCCGAGTGAAGAAGAAGCAAGATGGCAGCATCGACAAGTTCAAAGCAAGGGTAGTGGCTAAGGGGTTCTCTCAACGACGAGGCTCCGAGTACGATGAGATGTTCGCACCCGTCGTGACCTTTGCCTCCATCCGCTCTCTCCTTGTAATTGCAGCCGCAAAGAACTTGGAGATACACCAGATGGACATCAGGACAACTTTCCTTTATGGAAAGCTTGACAAGGAAGTGCTAATGGAAGTGCCAGAAGGAGTCGAAGCTCCTAAGGGCAAGGTGTGCAAGGTTGTGAAAGCGCTCTACGGGCTGAAACAGGCCCCAAGGATGTGGTACAAAGAGATGGAAGGTTTCATGACCGGCCTCTCCTTTGCACATTGCCAGAATGACCCGAGCATGTACGTGCGCGATGATGGGAGAGGGCTGATGCTGGTTGCACTGTACGTGGATGATCTGATCATCTGCTCGTCTTCGGTCGAGCTGCTGGATGAGCTGAAGTCTGACCTCAGCAAAAGGTTCAAGATGAAGGACATGGGTCCTCTCGAGTATCACCTCGGGATTGCCATCCACCACAACTGAGTAGCAGGCACCATCAAACTCAAACAAATCAAAGACATTGGTGAAGTACTAAAGCGCTACCACATGGAAGACTGCAAACCTGTCAGCACCCCAATGACGAACGACACAAAACTGAAGGCCTCCATGTCGCCAAGCAACGAAGCAGAACAAAGGGAGATGCAAGACATCCCCTACCAGTCCGCCGTGGGTAGCATCGTGTACGCCATGGTAGGGACTCGTCCGGACATCTACTATGTTGTGGGACAAGTGAGCAGATTCGTGGCCAACCCTGGGCCACAACATTGGCAGGTAGTCAAGCGCATCTTGCGCTAGCTGCAGAAGACACGTCACATGGGCCTCATCCTTGGAGGCCAAGAAGGAATGGACCCCCTTCGTCTGAAGTGCTACACCGACGCTGACTGGGGAGGAAATCTCGACGACAGGAAATCCACCTTTGGATACATGTGTATCTTGAATGGCGCTGCCATCTCATGGGCCAACAAGAACCAGGATTGTGTTTCCTTGTCCACGGCTCAGGCAGAGTACGTTGCTTTGTCTGAGGTGTGCAAGGAGACTCAGTGGTTCCGTAGCCTGCTTGGCGAAATGACAGTGCCATAGAAGGATGCCATGGTCGTACACATGGACAACACGAGGGCCATCTTGATGGGTGAAGACGAGATCATCTCCCGGCGAACGAAGCACATTGACATACGTTACCACTACTCACATGACCTGGTCATGAAGAACGTGGTGGACTTGCAGCACTACGAAACGAAGAGCATGCTTGCTGACTGCATGACCAAGCCGCTGGAAAGCAACTTGCACTATGCAGGCATTTGTGGATTTGGCATGAGAAGTGCGGCAGAGGAAGGGTGAGCCCCAAGACATTGATGGAGCCAAGCAAGGGACAGATGGACAGAGGTGCAAGGGAGAGATTGGTTGAAATAGTATGCACCTTGTCCACTGCCTAGCTGGCTAGCTACACATACAGAAAAGGCATGCACTGCTCTATGGAGTATGTCCCCTTGGTCTGTTCTGAGATGGGCTAGGAATGCACTGCCCATAATGGGTATGTACCCTGTGGCTCATCATAGGAACCATACCTTTTTGGCTTGGTTGAATAGGCGCCGGAGTCTCAAACAAAAGATTGCGGGTTCAAACCGCGAGACGGCCGCAATTTTCTTAGTGGCAAAAACTGGGACAGGACGCTTCTAGGAAGCTTACTAGAGCCTGCCTTGAGGATGACACTTGGCAGTCTAAGGACGCGCCAAGTAGGACTGTAGGTTGAGGTTGGCTCCATTGGAGCCACTACAAGCAGAAGCTTTAGCAAAGCTCTGCAAGTATAAAAGCCTGTACCTTGCATGCATCCATTTACAGTTCTTGCCTTTGAGACTCCTCACAGAGTGTCCAACCAAAGGTAGACACTAAAGACCAACATGCGGACTTCGTGAGGTTGCAAACCAAACGAACCTAAAGTGTGGATCCTTTGTTCGAGGGTGATATGTTATGTTGGTTGCAATACCAAAGCGGTTGGCGGCCTCCCATGTCGGGACCCGTTTTCTAGACCGTTGCTATCCGGTGCATTGACAAATTCCAGTTGGTGTTCCTTTGGCAAGTTGCATGGCAAAGGAAAAACAGTAAACCCGCCTGCCAATGACATCGGTTTGGGATGCCCCTCTCTGGGTGTTCTCCAACTACGTTGCTGGTGCAAGCACGTCCAAGGCCAGTCTTCCCCCGACCGGCAACATCGCAACTACTGTGCACCCTCATCCAGCCCTTGTGGAGAAGGGCAAGGCCCCGGTGGACGTTGCCCACCGTGTTCCTCGACATCCTCCTACTACTGAGGAGAAGGGGAAGGCCCAGTGGATGACGAGGTCCATGCACCACGGCATTCACAGAGGCTACATTGTGCAACTCCGCTTGTCATTGGTTCGCCGCCTGGGGGTGGGCAGCACCATGACAGCGACAGCACGTTCGACATGGACTGCTCGTCGTCGTCGTCTTCGGAGGAGCAGTCTTCCGACGTCAGCACGGACAACGAGTGCCTGGCCATTGTAGTTTCAGAGGGAACTACTTTGACGTCAGCAGGATCAAGTGCCAATTTGGTAACTTCCTGCAAGCGCGGGAAATATGCCGACCGCTTTGGAAGTGGTCATTTCCAGACCGTTTACAGCACTTACAAGTGTTAACCGTCTACCAACGCGACGGTGCAACATCTCAGACGTACATTTTGGACCCGTGATGGTTCTTGTGTTTTTCATCGTCTTGCTCCAAGCTGTCTATGGGTGGTTCTTAGAAGGGTCAAAGATCCTACAGAAGCAGTAGGAGGGTGCTGTTATCGCTTCGATTGCATTTGTACTATCCACTCCTGTCAGTGAAAACAAAAGAAACAGGGATGCAAAGGGGCAGGGCCTAACTTGATGATCATTTTGTTGATGAGATCAAATCGACATTCCAGGATGCTCGTCGGGCGGGGCATGCTTTGAATTCCAAGTTTATTTGGCGGGAATTTCGCGGTTTTCTTGCTCGTCACACACTGGATCAGCTTGAGCTGTTGGGAAAGCGCGGTTTTGCACGCTCATGGGTGCGGAAATTTGTCCATAGGGAGCTGGTGTGGAGTTGCGCAGCGGAAAAAATGCTGTACAGAAGTTGCCGGTCGACTACAAGGACAAAATCTTGACCTTCCATCGGCGGACAGCCTCTATGGTGTCGCTCTACGGCGTCCATCCCTTCCTCGTCATCAATGGTGATCACACCTCCATCCAACTACTGCCAACTGTCAGCCACATGTACGCACGTACCGGAAGCAAAGAGGTCAGCATTGTCAGCCTGGAGGACAAGCGGGCAATCACGGCCCTTGTGGTGTCGTCGATGAACGGCAAGCCGCTCCCTATGCACATGATTTTTGGCGGTAAAACCACCAGGTGCATCCCACGTGGTGACAAGGCCGGCAGGCTTCGCGACGCCGGCTGGAACCTGGCGTGTATGGCCTCTCATTGGGCGAACGCTGACACCACGAAGGAGTGGGACCACGAGATTGTTGTCCCATACTACTAAAAAACCTGTTGCGTGCTCAGAGTCTGTAAGGGTGAGACCAATCTCCTCCTCGTCCTGGACACCTGGCTTCCACACTACAGTACGTCGTTCCAACTGTTGCTGAAGGACAATTTCCGGTACATGCACAGTGCATACATACCGGCAGGATGAATAGGCAAGGCGCAGCCAGTGGATGTCGGCATCCTCCACCCAGTGAAGAACAAGACCAAGGAATTGTTCACATCATGGGGTGCCGAGCGTAGTCGTGAGGGGGGGGGAGCATGTCCATCGGTATGAAAGAGGTCAAAGAAGAGGCATGCACATGGTTTTTGGAGGAATGGGAGTACATCAGGGATGAGGAGCCCATGGTGAAAAACGCAATGGCTCGCTCTGGGTTCACGCGTGCTTTTGACCCAGCATTCAAGCATGCCACCGCACCGTTCGCGGTGGAACTAGTTTTCCACGATGAGGAGGTGGACGAGGAGGATGAGATGGTAGAGTAGGATCCTTATTGACATTTTTTTTGAAGTGTCAATTCCATTTTTCAAACTTTCCACTTTGGGACTTGTCAATCTTCACACGTACGCAGACACCAAGGACGAGAACAAACTTTGAGAGCTCTTTCCCGCACATTTGTCACATAAGTTGTTATCCACTAGGATATGGACAGACAACAACAAGTGCCTATAACCTAGAAACAAAACTGCGTGCATGTCCCCTTGAATTCGACAAATGACTCTTCATATTGATTTGGTGGAATTTTGAATTTGACGAACAAAAAACAAATCGGCAAATTTTGAAGAGGTCAAAAAACAACAACATAAAAATCAAGGATTAGTAGAGTACCTAGGCCTTGTGAGAATCCCTTTGCACTGAGGCATGCCTTGTACTTGTTGAGTGCATCGTTGGGCTTGTACTTCCATTGGAAGATCTAACGGGCATACATGGCCCTAGTGGTAGGTCGACCAGACCGTAAACAACATGTTTGTCTAGTGCATTCAGTTCATCACGCATGGTGGCCTTCCACTGCTAAGCATCAGAGGCCGCGCGTGCTTGCCGAACCGTGGTCAGCTCAGGCAAAATGGTTGGGATAACCAGAGTGGTGTCACACTTGGTAACGCTCCTTAGAAATGCTACTTCCAATGCCCGTTCATGCTCGAATGCAAGCAGTGCTTATCCAAGAGCAGAGCTTGGGTGGGCAACCCAAATAGCCAAGCCTAGCACGTCCATGCCGGTCGGCTCAATATGGGGCTACTCAGTCTGGGAGTGAGGAGGATGAGCCAAGGCTGTGGAGACGTTGGGCGATGAGGGAGCGTGTGAAGGCATCCACCTTGGATGAAGGCAAAGACAGGGGCAGGACCCATGTGGGCCGTCTGAGGTGAAGCAGACACATGGGTTGGAGGAGAGAGTGGTCAAGTGGATGCAACGGGATTGGCAAGAGTGGATGGAGTCACAAAGGATGGCGTGGGAGACACAGACGAGGACAGGGCAGGGGAGGATGGGATGTCAGATGAGCTGGACAATGTGGAGGGAATGGGCACATGACCTAACGACTGAGACTGCAATGAAGGTGCGAGCTAAGGAGAAACAGCCCTAGGAACTAGAGGAGTGGCAGGACCGACTTCTCTCCCCAGCTCAGAGAAAGGACAAAGGGAGGCAGCAGATGAAAGACAACTGAGGCCACGAAGAACATTGATTAAAAAAATAGGAGATCACAGTACTCAATGACACAGTGACGGATGGGGTCCCAGAAATGCTAGGCCTTTGATTGGACAGAGACACCAAGAAAAGAACACAGACGGGCACAAGGGGAGACTTTCCCGTCACGCAGGTACTCTGGGAGCCAAACAGACACAATATCATCCCAAACATGGGTGAGGCCTAGGCCAACCCGAGTACCATGCCAGCGCTCAAAGGGCATGACGGTGCGAGGAAGGGGGCCATATGTAACCCGATTCTAGATCCACATCATGTAGCTCATTTCCTCGAAGGGAAAGAGAGGCGGCAATTCAGACTCAGAAAACAAAGTGCGGATGCCATTGGTGAGTGTCTCATTCGAGCATTCACAGACACCATTATGTTGGGGTGTGTATGTTGCAAAAGTCACCAAACACATCCCTCTAGACTGAAGGAGATGGGCGGTGGGTCCAAGGAACTCACCACCGCAATCGCTGCAAAAGACGTGTTGGGAGCACTGACCGGCACGTTTTGCCTGAAAAAGCCAAGATTCAATGACAAAGTAGGCTTCTCTCTTGTGATGACCCAGCCAAAGCGGGAAAAATCATCGGTGATGCACATGACTTAGCGTCCAACATCCCCAAGGAGTTCATGGGGCAAAGGATCCATGACACCCGCATGCACACAATCAAGAGTGAGTAGACTGGAACTCAGAAGAGGAGAAGGGAGAGAACTGCAATTTTCCTTGTGCACAATCAAGACAGTCAGTGGGACAAGGGGAAAGGAAAGTGGAGGATGTCAGACCAACGGCAGGTTGGAGGCGGAGCATGCTCTGAATGGTGTCAACATGCACATGAGCAAGATGAGGTGAAAGAGAAGGAGCAACATGAGCAAGGACGGTGTCCATGGCAAGAGCAGAGGAAGCATGCAGGGACACACGATAGAGTTTGTCACACTTCAGGTCACATGAGACAACATGACCAGAGGGACAAAGAGAAACAGTGCCAACATCATGACTGGCAGAGATGTCCATACCTTGATTGTCCAGGGGCGGCAGTGACAGCAGGGTTAGCTCCAACAAAGGCACATACATCACATTAGGCAGGAATAGGACGCTTCTAGGACCAACGAAGCGCATGACATCAGTACCCTCGACATGGAGCAACTGTCCCAACCAAGTACAAATAAAGCGGACAGACCCGACAGGGCCTAATAAGACGAACGACAAATGAATGGACATCATGTGATGGCTAGCCCCGGGGTTAAGGATCCAGAAGCCACCCAAGACACGCATAGTGGGAAGAGGTTATAACAGTACTTATAGGGAGAAGCAAAGGAATGGATGAAGCACAAGCAGAGAGACAACAAGGAAGGAAGACGGAATGTCACGGTTCGATCCACAAGACAGAGACATACGACGACCTTGCAACATGACCGGGGGGATTCCATGAAGAACACTGTCCGTTTGACATACAGGTGCACTGGCGAGCGTGGAAACACTCTCACCTCCTTGATTGCGAAGACAGAGAAGCTAGAGGAGAGATCGCTCAACTAGCACTCACGGTCACTATCAACCGACGCTACAGGGACTTGGGTAGAGGTGCCGGAGAAGGTGCGGAACAACGGAGGCATAGTGTAGGCTAAGTAAGGAGGACCAGTAAAACAACTAGGAGCACCGTACAGCGGCAGCAGTCCTAGAGATACCGAGCAGGCGGTGATAGAGAGGGAACTCTAGAGGTAGCGTAGGCCTGAGGAAGGGCTACGACAGAGGACCAGGAGGGGGTGCTAGAGCTGGAGACCGAGGTCACTGTGGAGGGACTGGAGGTACGTACCCAGTGAGCACGCATCGCACGAAAAAGGCAGAGGTTATTCAAAGGAGCAGGGCACATGTTGGCAGAGTGCTTTGAGGAGCCACAGTTCCCATACATAAAGGTGCCAAGAGCACGGTAAGAAGATGCGGCACCCTTTTCCTTGCCCTTGTCTTTCCCCGTGTCCCTCTCCTTACCACGATGTTGGGAAGCAAGGGTGCTGGAAGTGGAGGTAGAGGAGGAGGATGTGGAAGAGGATGTGGAAGAGGGGCCTGGTGAGGTGGCAATAGTGAGGGGCCCTATCTTGATGATGGCAGAGCAGTGGAGGCACTTGTTCAAGACACTGGTCTACCAGGCAGCGAGGTGCTCGACAGTGAAGTTCCATAGGGTCCCAACAGTAGGCAGAGACTTTGGTGGGCTAGGTTGGGAGGCAAGGCGCTACAACTCATCAGCATTGACATCGCGAAGGAGATCTGACAGCTCAGGAATGAGGCTATTGACCATGATAAGGATAGTTGAGAGTTGATCAGGTGCTACATTGCCAGGCTTGCAAAGGAGCTTTAGGTTGCAAGCCCAGTAGGTATCAGCTGTCTCGTCAACATGCATGAGAAGCGTGTTGAACTGGATGGTGAGCGCACTCTGCACAACCTGGCCAGCATGCCGTTGAAGTATGAAGTTATGTGCCAACAGGGTCAGGTTGACGCTGGATGGCGGGGTCAGCATTGATGGTGCTGACATAATCAGTGAGGAATTTTGGCGCGGCAACGATGAGGACACGGACAACACAGGCAAATTCAGATACAGTGGGTGTAAAGGGAGGGATAGCTGGAGAGTAGTGTTCCCACAGCCACTCCCCTTGAGCCCAGACGCTGAAGCGCACCTCCCAGGAGGAGAAGGCAAGTCCGATTGCGAGCGCTAGCAGCTAAGAGTTGATGCCATGCTTTTGTAGAGAGGAGCAGAAATAGAGGGGTTGGTAGGAGGTATAAGAGGCAAAAGGTTTGGAAGATGTGCTAGCGTTGATGCCAGCAGTGGCACTAGCAGGTGGGACAATAGAGGTAGTAGAGAGACACTTGAGCACGATAACAGTAACCTCATTGGCAAAAGTAGCACCATTGTCTTTTGCTAGTTTAAGGTGATCCTCAGCCTCTTGCTGAGCCTCGGGGGCGAGGATCAGCTGACGTTGCAGTGGCGTAATGACTGAGTCATCACCTAGAATGGTGACAATGTGAGGGCTTTGCTGGACATATTTCAGCAGAGTTTTTCCCAACCCAGTGGACGTGGGAAAATTGGGAGTGCCCTAGGCATGTTATAGAAGTGCTGCAAGCCAACCCACCCCAAGATAGACATGACAAGCAACTGCAGGAAGGGCAGAGGCAAGATACCAGCAACAAGGGAGCATGCAGATGAACAGCTCACACGACCGCAGAGGGGGATAGGCTTTCAAGGAATGCAGGAAGTGGAGGAATGGCAGCAACAGAGGCAGCAACCAGAACGGATACATTAGACGCAGCTGGGACCAGGAGGGCAAGTGTGTCTGTGGTCAATGCTGTACCCACAGTGGTGAGTACTACTGCAGCTGAGATGACTACAGTGAAAATGTTGGAGACAGTAGATTGAGTTGATTTTGTAGATGTGACGGTTGCTGCTACCAAAGTGTGTATGGCACATGCAGTAGCTGTTGTGGCAGGTGCTACAGATGCGGTAGCAGACGCGATGACAGATGTAGCTGGTGAAATCCACGTGCCATTGTCTGCAGCTGCTGGAGCATTGGGTTTAACTGCAACTACAGCTTTAGTGCAGGCCTCAAGTACACATCCGGCTCACATTGAAGAGGGGGTGCGAGATGCTCTAACTGTTGATGCAAATGTAGTTGCGGCTGCAGTTTCTGCATCTATGATAGCCAAGGCTACACTTTTCGGTACACTTGCAACATCAATGGTGTCCTGTGCAAGCACTGCGTACAAGTGAGCTAGAGTGATCTCCTCCCTCGTGATGTCGTGTAGTCACGTTTCCCCCTTTGGAGAGGTGCGAGGCATGGCGCTTACCGAGTCTTGATGTTTTTATCCATGCCGGCTCGACTAAAGGAGGCCTGGATGAATCATGATTGCCCTCGCCTCCACGTTGACGCGTGTGGTAGTGTGCCAACCGCCCCTCGTACTACTCGCCAAGAGGCAACGCACCAGGGATCTCACGGTGCACTAAAATGCCTTGCGGCACAACTGCTGTGGTGCTGTCACCACATGTGTGATGGAAGGGAGAGGACGCTGGCCAACTGCCGATATGACTAATGCTATTGTTGTTGCGTCCATTACAGCCGTAGGTGTAGCTGCCAAAGCCAAGTCTGCAAGAGTTTTACTTCCACTACAGTCAATGCTGCTGCTTCACCAGGCGTCGTGATTGTGAGTAGGATAGCGGGTGAGTTACACAAGAGACAAGAGAGCGGGTTGAGGGGGACAAGAGTTGAAGACCGGTGAGTGCAAACCCACACTGAGCAGACACTTGAGTGAGCATACATCACCACCCGGGGGTCGAGCCCGACCTCTCTGAATTAACCAAGGGTGGCTTCGCACCAGTACACAGCAAGAGGCCAACACGGTGGCCCCCTAAGGATCAGCACCCGGGATAATGATGTAGCTCCCCCAAAACACCTAGAAGCATGTCCCCATGATGCAGGGATCGGCTGTCATAATGTTCGAGCTCTAGAAAACACCACATCAAAGCAAGATAGTCAATATGTAGACTGTTATCCTGCCAGAGGGCAGTCGTGGGTAGCTAGTAGACTGGTTGATGAGACTACAACCAGCAGTAAAGGCGTGCTCTGGTGACGTCTCCCCAAGTGAGATCATGGTCACGCGATCTGTAAATGTGTGTGTGACATGAATAGTCAGACAAGAGGAAATAAAGATGTGAGTGGCCAACGAGACTCCAACACTCCCCCATGATCCACAGGCAAACTTCCCATAGACAATGAATCATGACACACACGCGTGAAAGTGTGAGGGATCCAACAAGATAGGGTGGCATCAAGCGCTTCATCCTAAGTTATAGGGACAGGTGAGGCCAACAACATGAACAGCACACTTGAAGACGTTTTGGCCGAGGACCTTAGTGAGAAAGTCAGCTCTCTATGACCGAGTGTCCACTCAAGCAATGCGGAAAATACCTGCAACAATAAATTTGCAAACAAAGCAGTCCTCAACGTTGATGTACTTGGTGCGTGAATGGTTCATGTCGCTATTTTTTTAGTGGCTTTTGTGCTTTGATTGGTACAGCGAAGAGTGATGCAACAAATGGGGACACACAACTATTGCAGCAGGTGACAAAGCCAGACAACTTCACACATACCTGCACCAAGAGCCACGGTACTCATCCTCAGCGGTGCTACGGATAATGCACTCTTGATTTCCACTTTTCCATGAGACCATCGTCCAAAAAATCATGAAAATACATCCCATTCTACATCGTGCATCAGAGTCATGTGCCCAGTCACTGTCAGTGAACCCGTCAACAAACACTGAAGGTTGCACACAAAAGCACAGTCCAATTCAAGGTGTGGAGAGTGCACAATGCACCATACGCAACACCATCTCAAGATGGCGCTCTCTGGGGCACTAGGAGAATTGAGAGAGAAAAGTCATAAGAAAGGCACCATCAGCATGAGTGGTGGTAGCAAGGTACATCAGGGAGCCAATGACTCTGAGATCGTATGTCACATCCACCATCTCCCCCAGTTTTGATGGCTCCGAGGACTTCAATAGTGATTGAACTGCAGGGAACATAGGTGTAGAATTTGAGGGGATAGCAATGAGGAGTGGTCCAGTCCGCTCCCCCAGGCTGCAGACATACATAGCCAAATGGATGTGTAAGGTTTGACATGTGCGATCATGCTCTAGCTCCATGGTGAGGAAGACACGAGCTGGGCCAAGGTCCTTCATTTTGTATGCCGACTGTAAGAGAGATTTTGTGGCCTTGAAAGCTCGATGTCTGGAGAGTAAGTTAGGAGGTCGTCCACATAGACAAGGATAGCAACAAGCGGTCTAGAGGGGACACTAAGGAACAAGGCAGGATCTATAGTGCTTCTCCTAAACACCCCCTTTTCTAGGATCGATGTAATCTCTTGCTTCCACCAGTGTGGGGACTGTTTGAACCCATAGAGGGCCTTGTGCATACACCACACTCTACTGGTGCCATCTGCAAAGCCAGGTTGTTGCACCATGTAGATTTCCTCGTCAAGCTGGCCATGGAGAAAGGCATTGTTGACATCCATCTTTTCCAGCTCCCAGTCATGCTAGTCCACGAGGCTGAGCAGTAGTCTGGCAATGGTATAACGACCCACTAGAGCAAATGTCTCATCAAAGTTGACCGTAGGAACTTGAGATAATCCCTTTGATGTGATTCTTGCCTTATACCGTTCAACCGTATCGTCAGGATTCAGATTTTGCTGATACACCCATCTTGCAACCACTACTTTGCGTCATGGGAGAAGATCAACAAGCTTGTAGATACCATGCTTAGAAAGAGTGTCAAGCTCTTCTTGCATAGCTTGCTTCCACACAGAGGAGTCGGATACTGTACAAGCAACTTGCACAGTTAGGGGTTCAGGTGGACGATGGAACAGGCTAGTTGCAGTAAAGCACGAGGCAACGTACCCAGCCACAGACGGACTAAAAGCCAAGCAAAACTCCTACTCAATGAGGGAGTAGCTGAGTAAGGTCTGGGGTACACCGCAAGTGTAGCAATGGGTAAGGAGGTGGTCACCAGGCCAAGGGCGCGAAGACCAGGATCACCCGAGAAGACAGGACGGGAGTTTGACGTTAGTGCCCGAAGATGACCACCGCGAGTGTAGGGTGAGATGGGGAGCACATAAGAGAAAGGTGGGTCAGAGGCAACGGATGGTACAGGTGAAACATAGGGCTCAAGAGGAAGAGACGGCATAGGAGATGGAGAGGGGTCAGAGCTTAGGGGTGGTTCAAGAGTGCCAGAGGGAGAAGGCAAAACAGGGACAACAGAGGGGTTAGAGACTGCAAAGGAGTGAGAGGCAGCAGAGGTATAAGAGGTAGCTGAGGGCTCGGCAACAGCAGAGGGCTTAGAGGCAGCAGAGGGCCCATAGGAGACGAGTGAAGGACGCACCAAGGGGAGAACAAAGGAACGAGAGGGACGAGAGCCTCCCCCACACCGAAAGGGCAGAGAGGGAGAGACCGACGAGAAGTTAGGGATGTCTCGCTCAAACAAGTGCTTGAAAAAGAGAGCACCGTGAAAATCGACAACATGACACCGTACCGGAAGAAAGGCAAGATGCCAAGGATGACACACAAACGATCACGGGGGGAGAGTTTGTCATCCCGATGGTGAGTAGGAAGCTAAACAGAGGGAAGAGACCCCCAGACAAGGGCAAGGCAAAGGTCGGCACGATGGCCCGTCCAAAGTTCAAAAGGGGTAATGGTGTGAGGGAGGGGACCATGAGGGATGAAATTCCACACCCACTTCATGTAAGACATTGTTTCAAAGGCAAATAGAGAGGGCTGACCAGAGGACAAGAGAAGGGAGCGCACACCATCTGCTAGCAAGCGATTCCAACAATCAGAAACACCAACTTGCTAGGGCGTGTAGGGAGCAGAGGGTTCAAGACAAATACCATGCGATTCAAGGAAGCAAGAGGTGGAAGAAACTCACCACCCCTGTGGCTTTGGAAGAAATGCAAAGGACGAAGGCAAGCACGTTCAGCCTGAGGGAGCCAAGTCTCAAGAATGTTAGTGACATCACCTCTGTGGTAAAGGGCAAATCCAGCGATAGCACGAAAAGTCATCATTCAAGCAGAGGAGATAGTAACCAAGGCCACCAAAGAATTCGTGAGTCAGTGGACCCATGACGTTAGCATAAACAAGAACAAGGGGGTGGTAGGTGGTGGACACAATCGCTGTGAATGGAGAACGGTGCATTTTGCCACTGGCGTAGTCAAGACAGGAAATGGAGCACGGAGGCGCAAATGTGGTAGCGTCAAGGCTGACAGCAAGGAAAAGGTACAAGAGGGGCTGAATGTCAAGAATGTGAATGTGACAGAGGCGGAGAAGCAACAGATCTGCATGCTTAGGAGACAAAAGGAATACAACGTAAACAAAAGTAGATACAGTGGAAGACGCAGGCCACGACATCAAAACTCAAAACAAGCGATCACAACGCACACCACGAAGAACAACACAGCTAGAAAAATGAAGGGCAACGGTGCCAATGCCGCAGTTGGACGAGAAGCCCATGTCCTGGTCATCAAGGGTGGTCACCAAGAGGAGTCTGAGCTCAAGGCCAGGTACACACAGCACATCAAGGAGGAAAAGAGCCCCACCAAGGCCAACAAAACAGACAACGCCAACACCTTGAACCGGTAGCAATTGACCAGAACCAGTTTGGACAGGATGAACAGAGCCCACTAGACCGAGGGAGATGAAAGACGAATGACAGGGGATCATGTGGTGAGTGGCTTTGGAGTCGATGATCCAGAAGCCAGAGGAGACACAAGCAGAGGGGAGAACAAGGCAGATAACAACTGTCCGCAGAAGGGAATCCTGAGGCGCGCGACCAAGACGAGTGGGGAGCGTGTGGGACTACCAATCATCAATCCACAAATGATCACCAGACAAGGCCTTGTGAACGCATCCAGGTGAGGAACCGCAAAGGGTCTCATTTGGCTCACAGACAGACACACGAGACTAGCCACTCATACTCTCACCTCTCTCAGAAAAAAGCTGGGGAAGCTTCGTAGAATGATGCTCAAGGGCACGCTGCTCGACGCAACGGTCAGTAGAGCAGTCGGAAAAACAAGATTCAGAGAAGTGGCCGTCATCTCTGGGCCAGGTTGGCACAAAGTAGTGGAGAGAGGGAGGACCATAGTAGGCCAGTCCTAAGGGAGGAGGGATTGAACCCCAAGAGCTAGAGGGAGGGACCGGCGGTTGGAGTGGTAGAAGCATGGTGGTGAGAGCGGAGACAGAGGAGGAGGAAGAAGAGGGTGGTGCAACCTTGACAGCAACTATGTCAGAGGAGTAGGAAGTAACACCAGCACGAGCCTAGTGAGCATGCATGGCCAAAGCAAGACTGACGTCATCACGAGGTGATGAACACTTTGGGATAGATTGACGAGTGACCCCGTAGTTCTAGCATGTGACCTCTATAGGAGGTGTCGAGCTAGTGGAGGATTTGCCACTGCGACCACGTCACTGGCCACGCCCACGGCCAGAGCTGCCATCCCTGCCACGTGAAGCAGCGTGAGTGATGTGAGCGGCTGCGGTGGAAGGAGAGGAGGGAGTGGAGGTGGTAGCTGCAGAGGAGGAGGATGAGGCAGTTGTGACTGTAGCGAGAATTGCACGATGCAATCGCTTGTTTTGCGAGTTTCTCCACCAATCGCTAAGCCGAGCAGTGGTGAACTCGTAGAGTGGTCCAATCCTTGGGGGTGAGTTGGCAGGAACTGGGATAGTAGCAAGGCGCTCAAGCATGGAAGACATGTAGGTAAAGGTCAGAGAGCTTGGGAATGAGACTAGCAATAATGGAAAAACATGCCAAAAGAGGGCCAAGGGCTGCAGTCCCTAGGTCACAAAGTAGGCGCAGACTGTGTGGCCAATACTCATCAGCCATCTCATCTACGCGCATGTGCAGCGTGTTGAACTGCACAATGAGGGTACTTTGAGCAGCATGTCTGGTCACGGTCTTGTGGCGGTGAATGAGAGCATAGGCACCTACGAGATCAACACGGGTGCCGTGTGCTGGTTCAGCATTATGCATACTGATGTTGTCAAGAAGGTCCTGAGGCCCGGCATTGATGAGGGCACGAACCACACGGGCGGCCTCAGCAGGTTGTGGAATGAAGGGCGGCTTGGCTAGCGAGTAGTACACTCACAGCAGCTCACCTTGTGCCCATGCGTTGAAGCAAGTCTCTTAGGAAGAAAAGGTGAGCTTCAATGTGAACTGAGGGGGTGCAATCTCAAAGTCTTTCTGCCTAGCAAGAAGGAGCACCCGTGTAAGGGTAGTCAGTGAAAAAGTAGGAGAGGTGGAATTGAGAGGAGTAGTGGGAGGAACAGTGGACTGAGCTGAAGCTATCTTGTCTGCAGGGAGAGCTGCAGCAAGAGCAGGCACCGCTCGCAAGCATTCTTTGAATAGGTTTGCCACAGTTGTGGCGAGTTCCTGCTTTACTTCTAGCCAGTACTGCAACTCTTCTTCTACTCTGCGATGGGCTGTCTGCGTAAAGCCCTACACGAGCTCAAGCAATCCCCTCGTTGTTGGAACTTGGAGAGCTCATCTACCCTCAAGAAGGGTGGCTACCTTCGTAGCAATGTTGATCCAAGCTCTTCTTGAGTGAGCCCTCACAACCCTTTGTAGCTATCCTGGTCTACGTGGATGATCTCCTCATTGCATTGCTCAGTCCCATTGCCGTGCAGTCAATGAAGAATCTGTTGGAGTCCGACTACAAGTTGAACGACTTGGGTCCAGCTCGTGCATTTCTCGGTATGGAGCTCGAGCGTGACCGCCAGCGCCGGACGCTGCACGTACACTAGGCTGCATACATACGCACCCTAGGGGAGTGCTTCTCCTCCTTGCTTGCTGACACTCACACTGCATCCAAACCAATGACTCCAGCTTGTCAGCACCTGCTGAAGTTACTCAACATGACTCAGTGAGGAGACACTGTCGATGTCATTGATTACCTCAGCGTCATTGGATCCCTAATGTACCTCGCCACCACCACCCGAGAGGATGTGGCCTTCTTGGTCAACTTCCTGGCTCAATTCTCCCAACAGCCCCCTCACAGGCATCTCGAGGCTGCAATGCGTGTCGTCCAGTACGCACTGTCCACTGTGCGTGTAGGATTGTGTTACTGGTCACAATCCTCTGTACTTGTTGATGGATACATTGACAATGATTGGACTCATGATGTAGACGCACATAGCCACACCGGTTACATCTTTCTCGTGGATGGGACTGCTATCTCATGGAAAAGTGACAAGCAGGGTTGTGTTGCGCGCAACTCCAGTGAGGTTGAGTATGTCGCACTTGGCGCAGGTACGTGTGAGAGTGTCTTCCTTTCTCGGTTGCTGCAGCAGTTTTGCATATCCATCCGTTGCATCACATTGTGCTGTAAAAATGGAAGCACTGAGGAAATTGCTGAGCATGATGGCATTCATCATTCACACACCAAGCACATCAAAACTGAGCATCACTTTGTGCCCGAGCGCATTACGGTAGGAGAGGTCCAGGTCGTTTGGGTCAACACGCGTCAGCAGCGTGCGGACTTTCTTACCGAAGCTCTCAGCAGTGGAATGTTCAAGGCTGCTGTGCATGCGGTTGGCTTGTTGCATGCACGCAATGCCCCTGGCCAATGTGAAAACTTCTTGTCTGTTCCTCTTCCTGTGATTCTTCGTGTGGTGTGTGGATTGTTCATTTGTGGGTCATGGTGGAGTGTGCAGGTAGCTGTGGTTGCTAGGATAAGCAAGCAAGCAAGTAAGTGGCGGGAGAGACACCATGGATTGGGGGCAAGCTTACGTAATGGAAGAGTCAAAGAACAAGTTGGCGAGTATGGAGTGAGCGAAGTGCTAAGTGCGGGTTGACCGGGCCACCCACGCAAGGCTCTCGACGGGGGACTCAGACGCCACCCAGGGATTGAACCCGGCCCTGGAGCGAGCGAGCTCCATGTGATTTCTCACACACTGGCATAAGCCGGACGTGTGGCCCCGAGGGATCAGCAACCCGGATCACTAAGCTAAAAGCATGCAAATGTGTGAGAATCTACCCACATAATGAATGTATGTGGTGCATGTACTGTTATAAGTGTGTGCCCCATCCTAGAATGTAGACTTGTGCAACATCGGTACAATTTGGGTCTCTATAAGATTGGTGTTGGTGCTGTGGCGACCACTTGATAGCTTGATGGTGTTGCCACCACTGTGTGCTCTATGTTGCGTCACAGATTTGCACCAGAGAGCTTCAATCCAGATTAGTAACCTGCAGTGATGATGTGTGTGTGTGCGTAGAGTCAAGAGGTCACTTGAGTGTGTCACCACCATAACCAACAGAGTGTTGGTTGTATATGTCAAACACACTAGTGACCTCTTCACTCCATCCATTTACACACACCATTACTGCAGGTGACTGAGCAGATATGAAGCTGTGGGTCCCGCATCATTGACGTATTTGCCAGGTACAAGATAAGTGTGGGCTCGTCTATGCTCAGTTTTACCGAAGAGAGTTCTTGCTATTCTAAGCTGTTGGTGATCATCCATCAGATGGCTGAAACATGAGAGAGATTACATGACAGATGCATGCACCACATACGTGAGAAAAAGCGTGGAAGCTTCCTAGCAATATTGCCGCTGAATAGGCGTCAGTGCCTGGTTAGATGGTGATGACAGTCACAAGTCGTGCACACAACGGGAAGGGTCTGGCCAGGGGACACAAGGCAAAGGGTCAGAATGCTTCAATATCATTTGCAGAGAGAAATGACAAATGAAAGATCCATGACATAAGTACCTGTCGCGGCGCATGGCGGGTGTCGCACGCGGAAGTGCAAGGTCTGTCCTCATACTGGCCCAAAACCACTGTTTTGGCCGTAACTCAGCGTAGACAAGTAAGAATACTACACCATCTGAACCTACACGTGCAAAACATCAAGTCGGACGCTACGACTGGTCACATGCATGCATCTGGTAGCAAACGGTGGACAGACAATGCAAAGACATGCAAATTGGGCCCACGACCAGTCCACCGATGAATTCCTACAAGTTGCAAAAAAATCGCGGAAGGTCCCAGACAGCATCCAGGACTCTGGGGCGACCGTCGATCAGCTCCGAGCAGGTAGTCCACCACCAGACAATACCCCGGTGCCACTTGGGTCCGCATCAGGGATCTGCTCGAGCATGGACACAGCCGAGTGGACACAGTAATCTGTACAGGTCAACAAGAACGTCACAAATCACAACACTCCCCCATGACCCGATGGTACGCATGTCCATACATATGCAACACTGAAACGAGTGCAACAATGAGTGCAAAAATAGTCGTGACACAGACATAGACACACCATGTACTTAACCACTCTCAGGCAAGGGGCGAAGCCCAACGGAAAGAATGGCCACCAGGAACTTCCCACGCGCCAGTGCCTTCGTCAAGAAGTCAGCACGCTGCATGTCAGTGCCGACCCATATGACTGAGATCACGTGTCGCTCGACCAGATCACACAAAAAGTGATGCTCAACCACAATGTGCTTTGTGTGAGCATGAAAGACACAAGAGTTCTCCGCAATGGCAAGAGCACTCTGGTTGTCACAACGAAGCACAATGGCGGGCACTGACTGACCCAGCTCAAGGAACAGTCGTTGTAGCCACACTGCCTTAGCTAAGGCTGCACACCGAATCCGGTTCGCGAATCTGAGGGTGGATTCAGATTCATACACCGAATCCTGGCTTGGATTCGGATTCACAAATCCAAGTCCTGGATTCGCGAATCCCCATGGATTCCCGAATCCAGGACGAATCTTACTTGTCTCATTAAAGTTTGAGCACTAACGCTTTGTTGGAGCATAGCTTTGAGCAACTCAGTCAGATTTCATAACTTGTTCTAGTTTTGAAGCGTGCATTTCAATCATTGAATGCATTTTACATTATGTGGAAGTTTGGTGGAAAAAATAACATGGTTCACATGAGACACATACTTAAAACATGACCATTGCATCAGCATGACGGCATGCCTGCCCTAAGAACATGACAACCTGCATGACGGCATGCCTGGCCTATTTGCATGACCGCATGCCTGCCACTGCTGACTACATCTATGCATCTCCATTGCCCTCATCAGTTTCTGCTGCAGTGCCTGCATCATCTTCATCATCCAGTCCCTCATCCCCTTCATTTTCCATCTCCTGCTCAGCCACCTGTGCCGCACGACGGCGGAGGTTGACACGCTTCTCTTCCTCTTCAAGCTCTGGTGTTACATCCCCATTGGGAGTGACTGGGAAATGTGCAAGCTGAGGATCATTCACCCATGATTTTAGAAGCATGAGGTTTTTGATGGCGAGGTCGATGAGTGAATGCCAAAAATCAGTGATGATATGTCAGCCGAGAGAAAACATGCGCTCCGATGGCGTACTTGTCGCTGGAACTGCAAGCAGGAAAGAGGACAGTGAGTACTACAGAATGGAACAATAAGGGGATTCCAAGACGTAGGACAAAACAGTGGCAATACCAGCAAAGAGGTCGAGTGCCGCCAGATGAAAAGTTGGGAACGCCTTCTTGTGCTTCTTCATGTACTTGAGGATGTCGCACCGACGGCCCTTCTTCACTTCCTTTGCCCAGCTCTGAACCTCCAACCCCAACGTGCTTGGTGTGACCTGCACTTGGCAGGCCTCCGGCTTGGCGAACATGTCTGCGGCGGCGTCCCCCAAAGCTGCTTCCAGCATGGTGGCCTCTTCACTCTGGCGGATCCGCCCACTTCTACGTGGCTGTGGTTGTCCATTTCCGCCTCCCTCAGTTTCTGTGTTGGCTGCAAGACGACATGTCCGGGTGAGGGACTGGACAACAATGATTCATGGACCAATGCGGTATTGCAAAATGAGAAAAGACAGCATACCAGCTGAAGTTGTGGCAGACAACGATGTTGCTGCAGCACTCTCTCCATGGGACTGAGACGTCTGCGTAGCAGCTGCGGCAGTTGCTGTTGCGAGTGCAGCAGCCTCGGCCTCTGCTTCCTCTCGGCTCTGAATGACAATGTCGTGGTATGACCACAGCAAGTCAACAACTTTGAGCTGCAGTTCGGCAGGAGTGCTGATGCCCATCTTCGGGTGGACGCGCTCGTAGAATCCGAGATGGAACCGTGGGTCACAAGATGTCACCAGCACGTGTCAATCAGTGCAAAGCTTGACGTACTTGTCAAGCTTTGCAATGACTGCGACAATTCCTGGCTTCAGCTCCAACTGCAGCTCCTCCTTGCAGTCCAGCCGCCCAGCGTTGCCTCTGCGCTTGCTCTTTCTCTCTGCCGCCAGTGCCTTCACCAGCCACCCGTTCATCTTCTCCAGGAGAGAGGAGTAGAAGGGGATGACGAGGGACAGAGTTGGGTAGGTGGAGCCGGAAATGTCGTCGGTAAAGCTTTTGAACGGCTTGAGGATCACCGTCACCTGCACGATGAGCTGCAAGTCGTCGAAAGTGGGACGGAGGTGAGCGCCGTCACGGCCGAATTCCTTGAGCCACGTCTCTGACACATCCTTGATGCCAATGATGCACTCGCACATGTCAAGCGCACTGTTCCACCTGGTCTCGGTGTCCAGGTGGAGTGAGAGGTACTTCAAACCCGCGTCCTTCACCGCCTTGGTCAGTGACTCCTCTCTCGTTGGCATTCTAGTGACAAAGACCGCGATGGCGCGGACTTGGGAAAGGATGGCAGCGATCCGCGGCTGCTTCAGCAAGTCGCCCACCGCAAGGTTGATGACGTGGCCGAGGAATCGGATGTGCCTGGCCTTCTGGAACGAGTCGTTGTGCGGGATGAGGTAGGCATCGATCATCGAGTTGTTGGTAGACTCGTTGTCCACTGTGAGACAGAACATTCTATCCCACAAGCCCCACTGCTGTAGCACGGTTTTCAGGAGGTTGTAGAGGTTGTCCGCAGTGGCTCCACGCGAGATGGCCGGGAAGGACAACGTGATGGCCCACACCTTGTAGTTCGTGTCGATCCAACGTGCGGTAAGGCCGAGATACTTTGTGTTGTTCTCGGCTTTCCAGCCGTCCGTCGTGAAGCTGATGCCGCTGGTCACCGCACCCAAGACCATCTTGATCCGCTCACGGTAGGCAGGTGCAGCTACCCGGATGAGCCTGGCAAACGCCATGCACCCCGGGAATGCAGCTGCAGGGTGGGCGTGCGTGAATACCCTCACCAGCCAGAACGAGTCCATGGACGCAAACGACAAATGTTTGTCGACCAAGTGCTTCCACAGCAAGCTGTAGAAGTACTTTTTCTTGAAGACGAGCCCGACACCTGCTCCTCCCCTGGACACCGGCGCATTCTCCAGATTAGGTGCTGTAGTGTTGGCGTCGGCAGTAGCGATGGCGGTACAGGCAGTCTCGAGCTGCAACGCGGCAACCATGGCCTTGAGCTTGGTGTGCCGTTCCTTGTGGACCTTGCGGAGATGCTTCCACATGGCAGACGTCGCGCCATCCTTGCACGATATGGTGACGGGGTTGTTGGGGTGTTGTGTGCAGAGCAGGCAGGTAGCTCGCTGCGAGGTGTTGCACGTTTTATTGAAACAGCCCGACACAACTGATTCTCGGCGTTTGCGCTTGTCTCCGATCTTCTCCTGCTCCTCCTCCTCAGACTCGCTGTCGGACTGGTCATCCGTGTGAGGAGCGCTGACGTGTGGGGCGTTGTCCGCCATTGTGAAAGAGTTGAATTTGACGAGGCATTGCCCAGATTCGGAATCGAATGGTGGCTATCGCCCACATGTGCGATTGTTTGAGGCGCCAAACCGCCATTGACTAGGTACATTGTCTGGGGCGCATCCATTGCACGTACCTAGGTTGATACACATGGCTGGTCACAAATCTCTTCCTGACCAGCCAGGTAGTTGTAGGTTCATTGTCTACCAATGAAAAACAAAGAAACAGCGAATTGTACTTCCAGCATCCACATGTCACGAAGCATGGGAGCGGGAAGAGATTTCCGCCGTGGAATGTGCCGCTTCGGCGCGAGCGGCGAAGCGGCACATTTGATAGTTTGAAGATGAGATTTTGCTATCCGGCCCTATGGCAAGATCGGAGTTTGAACCGGATCCCCCGAACATCCACCCCCACCCCCCCCGGGGATTGGCCAGAGGATTCGCAAATACCCAAATGAGACCTGAACCTGGATCCGGATTCGTGATTCCGGATCCGGATTTGGTCTTCGTGAAACGGATTCATGAATCCGTTGATTCGTGTGCACCCTTAGCCTCAGTAGCCCCTGCACCCAAAGCAACATACTGTGCCTCCGACAAGCTACATGCAAAGCAGCCCTGCTTCCCACCGTGCCAGGACATAGTGGTATCACCGAGCACGAACACGTAACCGGTGCGACTGCATCCATCTGGGCTCCAGGCCCAGTCGCTGTCGGTGTAGCCGTCAAGAACCACCAAGCATTGCTGGCGAAAGCAGAGTCCAAGGTACGGCGTGGAAACCACGTACCGCACCACTCGCACAACCGCCTGGAGGGCTCTAGCACATGGAACCTACGAAAACTGTGCAAGGAGGTTGACGACAAAAGCGATGTCGGGGCATGTGGTAGTGGCCAGGTACATCAGAGATCCGATGAGGAGGAGGTGCAAGGTCACATCCTTTGTCACCCCCAGTTGTGTGGGATCATCCACCTTCAGGGCAAACTGCCCGTCAGGTGTGAGAGGTGTGGAGGCTGTTGGCACTGCGCCAAGGAGGTCACTGAAGCGCTCCCCCACAACACATGCGTATCGGGCCTGATGCAACATAAGCGTCTGGCGTCTTAGGTCTCGTACAATCTCTATGCCAAGAAACACAGCAGCAGGACCAAGGTCCTTCATCCTATAGGCAGTCTGGAGGACCGCCTTTGCCTCCTTCACGGCCTCCATGGAGGGAGACGCGATCAGGAGGTCGTCCACATAGACTAGGATGGCAGTGAACTTCTCAGGTGCCTATCGGATGAAAAGAGAGGGATCTGCCTCGCTCTGTACATATCCCGCACGAGTCAGAGTGCCTGTGATATCCCAGTTCTAGCACCGTGGAGACTGCTTGAGTCCGTACAAGGACTTGCGCAAGCGCCAGACCTTGTCACCGTCCTCAAGTCTGATGGCTGGGCCACATAAATCTCCTCATCTGGAGAGCCATGGAGGCACGCATTATTCACATCCATCTGGTGTACTTCCCAGTCATGTTGAGCCACCACACCAAACAGAGCACGAGCTGAGATCATGCGGCCGACAGGGGCAAAGGTGTCAGTGTAATCAACGTCCTCGATCTGAGAGTACCCCTTGACGACCAAGCGAGCCTTGTGGTGTTCCAGTGAGCCATCCAGCTTCACCTTCTTGCGAAAGACCCACTTGACCTGAATCGCCTACCTCCCAGGAAGAAGGTCGACTAGCTCGTAAACTCCGTGCTCTCGGATGGCAAGAAGCTCATCCTCGCAGGCGGCACACTAGGCTTCGGCATCTTCTGATGAGAGAGCGTCCCTCAGTATGCCCAGATCAGGCACCAACAAGGGAGAGCTCTGAGTGGCAAGTGCACATACCTCAGAACTGGGCATGACGATCACAAGGTCAGCTGCTGCATCACAAGTGGTACGAAACTCACGAGTGACGAGATCGTGCCCTATAGGACACGCTGGATGTACCTCTGTGTCATCTGTACGGACACTCAAGCCGAGGACCTTTGTGCGGGGATCGCCACTTGCAACACTACAAGTGGAGTGCCTGGGTGTAGGACCTGACACTCGCTGGGCTACGGAGCCCAGTGGTCAAAGATGGCCACCGGGCTCATGCGAGTAGCCTGGGCTTAAAAGGCTGACCGTAGGCTGAGAGACAGGAACGACCACATCCTGTGAGGACTGAGGCACAGGGGCAAGTGATGCAATGGGAGGAGAGGCTGGTGAACTGATGGGAGACGCAGGACTGGGAGTTGTAGCAGGACCACCCACAGAGACAGGAGTACCGGTGGATAGAGGGACAACATCATGGGTGTCTGTGGGGCACGAGGGCGCAAGAGAGAAGACAGGCTGGGCGGGAGAGGTGTCTGGGCCGACAACGATGATCACCGGGTCATTAAGAGCCGGAGACCAAGAAGTGGGGGGGGCTCATAGGAACGAACGGACACATAAGGTGGAGAGGTGCTCATAGGCTCAGACTCCCCCATCCGTCAAGAAACCTCACACGTAGGAATGTGTGTGATAGAGATCGACATAATCGAGGTCAGGTCGCGGTAGGTAAGTGACTCAAAGAAGAGCACGTCGCGAGACTCAACAATGCAATGATGGGTGGGGTCCCTAAAATGCCAGGCCTTTAACCGCGGGGAAATACCAATGAAGGTACACTAGCGACACCGCGGGGAGACCTTGGACCCCTTCTGATCCTACGTGTACCACACAGAAGCCACTAAGCCCCAAACACGAGCAAGACGCAGATCGGCACGGTTGCCAAACCAAAGCTCATACGGTGTAACGTGGTCTAGAAGAGGACCATGCGGGGGGCGGTTCCTGACCCACGTCATGTAGGCGAATCCTTCGAAGGCTAAGGATTCCGGTAGACCGCACTCAGATCGCATAGCATGAACCGCATCCTCCATGGTGCGGTTCCAGCGCTCAGAGACACCGTTCTGCTGAGGAGTGGCAAGAGCAAAGACCTGGTGAAAAATCCTATGCTCGGCAAAGAAACTGTCCATTTTGCCTAGAAACTCGTGGTCGCAATCCGAGCGGAAGGTGTGCAACGAGTGGCGAGACTGGCGCTCAACCATCACTAGCCAGAGATAAACCGCAAGAGCAGCATCACTCTTCAAGCGCAGGCTGTAGACCCATCGCATCCGAGTGAAGTCATCGGTTAGGGTCACGACATATCGGCCCCGATTGGATAAGGACTGGACAGGGAGAGGACCGAGAAGGTCTGAATGGACCAGCTTTAGGGGACGAAGGGCTCGAGAACGGGAGTCAGGGTAGGTGCAGCAATGCATCTTACCCTGAGCGCAGAACAGACAATTGGTCTAGGGCGGCCTCTTGAAAAAGGCCGCGTCAAGACCGAGGGTGGGCTATGTCCTAATGAGCTACGACACAATGTCGGAGCCCACATGACACAGACATTGATGCAGTAGGCGCTGGTGCTCAGTAGACAGGACACCAATGACAAATACACGAGCAGGAGGGGAAGGGGAGCAAGGAGAAGAAGAGATCTGAAGAACACGATACAGATCACCCACAACAGAGGCACAAAGAACAACAGTGCGAGTATCAAGAGCATTCATTGTCGCAGAGTCGGCAGTGTGCTCCACAGAGAGTCCGATCAAAGTTCAGGTACGCACAGAGAGCAAGCTGAGCTCAAGGTCAGGCACAAAAAGCACGTCGGAGAGATACAAGGGGCCAGATGGACCATCAAAGCACACAACCACAACACCCTGGACTGGCAAGAACTGACTAGAGCATGTACAAACGGAGCAAACAGACGCCACAGGACCAAGGATAACAAAGTCACTACGATAATATGTCATGTGGTGAGTGGCACCGGAATCAATGATCTAAGTGCCACCCAAATCACGACTGGAGGACATCACGGTGCAACGGGCAATGGAACACTGGGCTATAGACGGGCGCTGGGCAACAGAGGAGGGAGAACGACGAAGGGTGCATAGGTGAGACTCAAAATTCCAATCTGTACTTTCAGGTCCATCATCATTACATGCTAGTTGTGTTCCCCCACACGAGTCATCACGAGAGACGAAAACGGACAAAAAAACAGTCCATGAACCACCCGGCTGTGACGACACACTCGCACCTCTCTGAGAGCGCAGCACCAGGAGCTGACGGAGCTTGGCCATGGTGCGATCTTGGGGGTCCGGGTCTCCGCTGCTTGCCATTGGGGAAGCGGGAACTACTACGGTCATGGTCGCCGCACGACCAGAGGCTGTGGTGCTTGACGTAGACCACTATGTATGTGTAGCTTGAAGACCGCGACTGATCCATGCCCAGTCAAGCAGCTGCTGGCACTCGATGTAGCGGTGAGCGCCTCCACAGTTGTAGCAATGAACAGTGCGTCCACAGCTTCCGCCTGATGATTGCTGTTGCGGTGACTGCTGCTGGCCTGAGCCACGCTTCTTTTTGCTCTTCTTCCTCTGTGCTGCTGCTGCCACATCCTACGTCTGAGTTGGGGTAGCTGGGATGGAAGGCGAAAAGGAGGGTGTGCCAGAGGATGGAGAATTGAATTGCAGGAGGGGCGCCGGTGGTGATGCGATGACCGGTGCAGCAAGTGGTTGGCGACGGCTGCCTCACGAGCGGATGTCACCTGGAGGAAAAGATGATACACCCAAGGAAGAAGCTGAAGGGAGGTGGAGAAGGGCTCGAGCGCAGTGTCCCTGTACCTTGTGAAGATGTCGACACGCTCAAGATGGACTCCGATCATGAGCGTGAGAAGCGCCCACAGTTGTGTCCCTCCTGTGGTCCCAAGGCGTGTGTAGATGTGCATGGCGTGCCGCCAGTAAGCGGCTGCAGGCTTGGCAGGTCCCTGACGAAGGGAGTGGAAGGCGCGGGTGTGAGCCGAGCGAGTGGCATGCGTCTCTGCAGCAAGCAGGGACGATTCCAGCTCCTAGCCTCAACGTGGGTCAGCATCCGCGCCTGTGCTGGCCTCTCCAAGGAAGGGGCGAAAGTCCATGACAGTCTCGCAAGGCATGGCGGAAAGAAGTCCGTGCATCGCCCGAGCCGCTCTCAGCACCTGAGCACGGTCCGTAACCTGGTACTGACTGTGAAAGTAGGGCCAAACCCCCTCTGAAGTGGCCCAGACCTGGAAGAGGGTCTCCCAGTAGTCAAAGTTGTCCTCGCTACCATATCGTGGGGGCGGTGTCTCGAAATCCTTAGGTTGCCGCTCTGTAGGGAGAGCAACCACAAGATGGGAAAGACGAGGGATGGGGAAGACATCGGGACTCGGGGAACAGGGAACCGGAATGCATCTGCAACTGGCGATGACGCTTGTGAAGTACGCAAATCTCCCTCTCGGGAGTGTCATCGTCCATGCCATGCATATCGAATTCCTCCTCCAAAGGATCAAGAAATGGTGGTTCCTATCCTGCCGCTCTCCTTGGAGTAGATGCTGACTGAAGTGCAAAAGGTATGACACCGCCGACTCCCCCGCAGGTGTGATGTGGGGCCGTGGACTGACTCCGAAGAAGATCAGTGAGCGTGCGGAGGGCGTCGGTCTGCTACTTCTGTAGGCAACGTATCTCATCTAGCTGGCTCCGCAGATCCGCAATCGCCTGCGAGCGTGGGCTCATGACCCCGGAGGAGGAGGAAAAAGGATATGCTGGTCCTTTGTCCTTGTCACCAATCGGAGCAATGTCATTGCTAAGTATCGGGCTGACCGTAAAAAAATGCTCCGAATGAGAAACCGACGGCGTTTCTCGAGTGGTTGAAACGCTCAGGCAAATTGACGTTTTGACCTTAAAATTGCTCACATCAGCACAGCCAATGATGATGTCAGCGTTTCTTACGCTAGCGAAAAAAACGCTAGCGTTTTCTTTTTTTCTAGCGTTTTTTATGCCAGCTTTTTTTTTTTGGAAGGTCACGCGAACTCCGCGTGACCGGTGGGGGTGGCCTTGTCACCCCCTGCTCGCGGCTGCGCAGCTGCTACAATGCTGCTACACTACTACAATGCAGCTACTGCGTTGCTGCTGATTCTGCTGCTACTGCTTCGCTGCTGCTGTGCTGCAATCGCTGCAGCAGCTACAATGTTGCTGATGCGCTGCTGTTGCTTCCGTTGCTGTTGCTGCACTGCTATTGCTGCTCGCGGCTGCTGATGCCGTCGCTGCTGCAAGCTGATGTCGCCGCTGTGTGTTGCTAGTGCTTGCAGCTGCCGCCGCAAGCTGCTGTTGTGAGCTGCTACTCCCTTTTTTGGGTTACATAGTAACCTTATTGCTATCACTTTTTTTTTACACTTCTATTTTCTTGAGGCTCGCTTGTTCCGCACATACACGAACAAGACAATCAACGACGTCATCCGAGTAAGTTAAGAGAAACTAGGTTGTAAACTGGTGTAACGAAGAGTAAAAGACATGTTCAGTTCAAAGTGAGTTCTTTATCACAAAAATGTGTTACCATTCTATCGTTATGTGCATATTAACGTATGGTTTTTTTCTTCGTATTGTGTCCTCATGAAAGTTGCCAGTTTAGGTATAAATGTATGGTTTATCTGAAGTGTACACATGCATTTTATCTATCTCTGATTTTTTTTTTTTTGGCATTGTGTCCTCATGAAAGTTGCCAATTGAGGTATAAATGTATGGTGTATGTGAAGTGTACACATGCATATCATCTATCTATGAAAATTTTGGGTGACAGTTTGTCTGCATTGCAAGCTTTGTTGCTTTTCATAGTTAAGGTTCTTGTAGCGTAATCTTAAAGTGAGTACGACTGTACAAATGTGTCTATTGTTGCACGTGTTTGACATGAAATTCAAAGAAGAGTTAGGAATACATGGCGTACTTTATATGTTCCGATGTATGCCACGTGTGGATGTTTATCTTTTGAATTTTTCTTTGTGCCATTTAGTTTCTCACACTGGCATCCTCGGTGATTAATGTAATTAGGCATGAATTATCTTCATTGTGTATGCGTACAATGGTGTAGACTATAATTGTGGCTACTACTGCTAAACATATTTCCCTGATGTGGTTATAACCATATGATTTTGGTGTATGAACTTTGGTCCACGCTTTATGATGGTACCCTTTTTACGATGGTTTAATGGTCATTATGCTTGAAATGTCGATACAAAACTGTACATGTATAGTAGTAAAATGCAAGCATGTATGTATGTGATGTAGTGTATTTGTGAATCCATACGCTTAATATGTCTACTATGCTATTAATCTTAGTATGCTACTCGTGTGTAAAATGACTGGATTACAACATTATGGGTTATGACTAAAATGCCAATATGCATGTAATGTACTGATACAAGTGTGTCCATATGCTAAACATGTCTAATATGCTTATAATGCCAATATGCTACCCATGTCTAGTGTGGCTAGATTACATCCCATATGGTTACGTCTAAATGACAATATGCAAGTAACCTAGTTGTCTAAGTGTTTCTATATGCATGACATGTTTCATATGCGCATAATGTCAATATGCATCTTATGTCTAGTATGGTTATATTACATCCTATTGGGTCAAACTAAAATACCCAAATGTAATTGATTGTTTTTATGTCTACATTGTATGGCATGTACATGTAGCTACATGTAGATATACAAAGTAACTAAGTGTTTAATTCTATGTCATAATACATCTGTACACCTTAAAGGTAATTGCACTACTTCTTTGGCGTTGGCTATCTCGCCATCAGACAACCAACTTGGGTTCTTGGGTTGATGCTTCTAAGCATCATAATGACTGAAAAGCAGCATTTCAACACAGCACTCACCTCCTTACCTTGCTTACCAAAAAAGAGTGAAGTTGATCATGTTGGCATTGTCCATTGATGAGATCGACATGACTGACTGGCATCATTTTCAGATAGGGTGGGTAATCAAACATGTCAATTGGGTCATGTCCAAAGTGTTAGCTATCAAGCTAACCACCTCTGGCAGAGAAGCCGCGAAACCGAAAAGCTCACAAAGGTTTTTAGGCCTTCTTCCTTTGTTGACATGTGTCATGCACCCCAAACTTAATCAGGCATACACTTCACCTTCAAGAG